>PVJC01009471.1:0-45717 GCA_004026665.1 Murina feae | reverse complement strand
GTAACAATCATAGAATCCTCCGGAGCTGAAGGAAAGAGCAGCTCCGGCCTAACCAGTAAAAGTAACAATTGTTTCATTATAGACGCTGCGAGGTGAAGCAGAGGAGGCTTCGTTAGTAGTTAGAAGGTCGCCTTAAAGGAACAGTGTATCAATTACCCCAGGCCTTCAAGGAACAGTATCAATTATAGGAGAAAAAACTCCAGAACCTGTGTCCAGCCGGCCTTGCTGGGACGTTGGGCAATGGGAGCTGTGGGCAGCCTTAAAGCCCCTCACCCAGGCTGGTCAGGCACGCCAGCAGGTGGGCATCCGCCGAGGGGTCCCAGACTGCGAGAGGGCACAGGCCGGGCTGAGGGACCTCCCGAGTGCACAGAGCGTCTGCAGGGCGGAACAGCGCAGGACCCAGGACCCGTGATGGGAAACAGGCGGCAGGGTTGGAGGGCACCGGGAAGCGGGTAAGAGGCGGCAAGGGGCCGGTGGCCTGCTTGGTGGCTGCCCAGGCCCTTTGCGGGGCATCGTGGAGCGGGAAAGCAAGGCTGCAGGGGCTGGGGTCCTGCTTGGCAGCTCCCAGACCCCTTGGCGGCACGGGAAGTGGGAAAGGAAGGTAGCAGGGGACGGGTGAGTGGGAAAGAGTTGGCGGCCTGCTTGGCAGCTTCCCAGGTCCCTTCCGGGGATCAGGGACCAGGAAAAGGCTGGCCTGACCACGAGGCGGGGTTTTCCCTGCTTTCTGGTGGCTGGAGGAAGATGGGCAGTAGGCAAGCTTGGGAGGCAGGCCTCCCGCAGCCCTGGTCACAGCTCAAAAAAGAGAACAACATGCTGGGGAGGGCAAGAGTCTGAGAGATCAACATAGAGGGGGTGCCTGCTCCAAGCCTCCACGGTGTGCCTGGGGGCAGGCCCCCAGCAGGTAGACACACACAGGAGGACTGCTCCGAGCCTTTGATGGGGCTGGGGGCAGGTCCCCAGTGATGACACACACACACACACACACACACACACACACACACACACACACAAGGCGCCTGGCAGACTGGGGCCATCATAGGACATCCACTGAGGGGTCCCAGACTGTGAGAGGGCACAGGCCGGGCTGAGGGACTCCCTCCACCCCGAGTGCACAAATTTTTGTGCACCGGGCCCCTAGTTATTTATATAATAGTATCTAAGTGACAGGCAGTGAAATTTAGCTTAACTGTTTTGAAAGGAGTTTGTTCTTTGTTTTACTGTGTTTTGTGTTTTGAAAGAATCTAATTATACTCACTCAGTTATCTTTGCCTATTTACAGGAATCACATAAGTTGTGTGAAATATGGATGAAGTCTCCATCATATGACTTAGAATGCACAAATATTGTGAAAAATGTTTAAGTATCTTATTTTTTTGGCTTTCATGCTTTTACAAACCTAAATTTGTTCATAAATATACTTAATTTTTTTTATAAAAACTGATGTTATACCATAGTTAGAACCAAACAAAGCATAGCCTGATCAGAAAAATTTTATTGCAATATCCTCTAAAGAAATGCACAATTAGGTGGTTAGTTCATGAACACCAAGTACACTTTCATTACTAAAGGTAAATGTGAAACCTTATTCTTGCTTTCCCCATCTTCCCCAACCCACAACACTCTATATTTTCCAAGTAAAATGGTTTGATTTGAATTGCAAATCTTACCATATATAGTTTTATTCTTTTTTTTTTATCTGGATGAGTGACAATAGTATATAAGAGTTAACAAACCTTATCCAGTTTTAAATACATTTCTGGTATTGAAAGCTAACAGAGCTGAAAGTTGAATGGGAGAAAGCTCGGCTCCTGTATTCATTCTTTTATTCGTGTCTTGAAAGGGCCTTATGGGAGAAACCTGATAGAAATGTCATGGCATTACTAAACAGATCGAAGGCCACGTTGGGAAAACAAAAGGTTGGCTCTGCTGAGTCTTTTGTCATTTCATAAAGAAAGGATAGTGCTTTCAAAATGAGGGCCTGGGGCTGTGCATGTCCTTTAATTTCTCAGACCCTGAGGAGAAACAAGTCCATCTCTCAATGGTCTTCTGAACAAGGTTTGAAAGAAACTCCGCGTTCCAGGAGCAGATGACCATAAAGTGGAGGGGTGGGGGTGGGGGTGGGGGGTGGGGGGTGGGAGGGAAGGAGGTGCATATCTCTGCTCACAGGAAGATCCAGCGCCGCCTGAGAGCTGATCTGGAAGATTATCAACATGACTGCACTGAAACTTAATTTTTGTGATTTGCTGTGCTTTGTTTCCCTGGAACATGAACATGGGATTCATCTTTAAATTCTCTAGGAAGGTCACTGATAATCTGGGTGTCAGGGGAGTTTACAACTAACTACATTGCTAACGTATGACAAACAACTAAAAACACTACATTCTGAAAAGTTCCGAGAACAGTTAGCAATTTATTTCTCATTTGAGAGCACAAAGTGTTGTATAAAAGCAAGGTCTTTCAAGTGATGGAGTTTAGAGCTTCTATCCTCACTCACTTTGTTTCTAACTTTCTACGATAGGCAGATTAGTCAACTTTTGAGTCTCAGTTTCTGCCCTTATTGAATGGGAACAGTAACGTGGAATATACAGAGCCTCCTGGAGGGCTACTTGAAATTACATAGGTAAAACATCAGCAGAAATTACTCGCTCAGCAGGGATTAATTTTCTTCTCCCCATTGAAATTAATTGGGTTCTAATGGGAAGGGCTGCATTTGTTGAGTTTAGATTTCACTAATAACAATTATTGAAGGTTAAATAATCTATTACTGTGATCTCAAATAATTAAAATGATCAATCATTTCTTTTTATATAGTAATATTTGTTAGTGATTGAGTAACAATAAAGATTTAGAGCTCAGTTCTTAGGCAAAATAAATAAATGTATGCTATATCTCAACCTTTCTTTTATCAGTGAAATTGTAAGGGGAAGACTATGCTTAGGGTACATTTGTTATAAATATGATACTATTTGAGAATACAGCATACTTTTGCCTTATAGTGTAGCATTGCCATTGGTAATAAAATAATAAAATATTTTAGACTGCAGAAACAGGATAACTATAGGTTTAACCTAAAGTTAAGAAAATAAAATAAATGTTGTAGATGTTATCTCTATCATTTAAATAAAAATAATACCTGTGAACAGGTAACTATATACCCCTGTTCTCCTGGAGAGTCCTAGGTTACACTTGAAATTCCAATTATATTTTACATAAAATAAATTAAAATGATTAAAACAAGTAAGGGGAGAGTTTAAACTGACAAAAAATCAAAGACATACAATGAAAAGGGAGGCATAATGTGTCATTTTCAACTTACCAATATTATCACAAAATTAAAATTAAAAGCTAGTTAGTGTTAAAGAGGGTGCATGTTGACAGATGCCATATATTAGTCAAAACTCTAAATTGGTACAGATTTCCATTTCATCTGAGGACTTCAACAATGTGTGTAACTTGGACTAAACAATTCCATTTCTTAGAATCTATCCTAAGTAAATAATCATGGTTTGTACAAAGACACAGTTACAAGGATGCTTTCCCAAACATTGTTTATATTCCCAAAAACTGTAAACAATTCTAATGTTCCTAACAGTGCAGTTGAATTAACTATTAAACATCATTACAGTAGAACAGCATGCAGCCATTCCCAATTATATAAAAGGAAATTACAGTCACTGCATTTTT
This sequence comes from Murina feae, assembly GCA_004026665.1. Taxonomy (NCBI): domain Eukaryota; kingdom Metazoa; phylum Chordata; class Mammalia; order Chiroptera; family Vespertilionidae; genus Murina; species Murina feae. The sequence goes on along the minus strand of PVJC01009471.1, from coordinate 42,033 downwards.
ACATTTTTAAATATTATATTACATTTTTTAAATTTAATTCTATTTTTTAAATGTGCTTTATAATAATAGAAAAACATTAGAAATCTATATCACAAAATGAAAAGTACTTATTATCTCTAGGTCAGAGTTTTACGATTACTTCTTTTGGGGCATGTGCACTTTAAAAATTTTTATAGTTTTTTTATTGTAATGTATGTATAAATTTTTACGTGATGAATGGAAGATACAAAAATAGATTAGATTCAAATTATTGTATACTATCCTGGGAGCAAGATCATCTTTAGAAAAATACATCAAGTTTCTAACACTTCCTCTTGTTCATTACAGTACAGTTAGCTTGCTCAATCAACTTTAACTTTGTATTACAGCATCCTTTCAGAGAGCTGCCTTCATTGAGGAAAAGGAACTAACTTTAGTTTCCAGGTATTATCAGGAGGCCTCACTCTATTTGGGAGTGTTTTGAGCCAAACAGTGCTGTTCCTGAAAGATTAGAGAAACAATTTTGGAGTTGCTATTTTCCAAACCCTACAATCATATGTCACTATGTCATTAAAAATGTCTCTTATTTAACATTCCAATTTTGTGAATAAGCAAATTACGAACTTTAAAATAAAGAAAAATGAGCATATCCCACTTGACTGGTTTTCTGAAAAACTACTCTAGCAAAACTGAATGAATTTAGTTCAATGTATCGAAAGCCTGTACCCAGAATAAGGATTCGTTAGCTGAAGGAATTTGCATTGTCTGATAATGGAGGACTGAAAAGTACTGAAGAACTGGAAAAACAAATATAAACAAAAGGTATGATAAACAACAGTGTAACCAGCCAGGTGGGGGAGACCCAGAGGCCAACGGCTTCGGGGAAATCAGGTCTTAGTGTCTTCAGTAATTATATGAAACCAATAATAAAAGGGGAGAACTGAAAGTTTCCGAGAATATTTAGAATTTAAAAATATTTTCAAATAAATTCTTTACATGGATCATACATACTAGTATATGAAGGATGTGTCTGTGGTATATTATAACAGAGACTTAGAGGTTAAAAGGAAGCAAAGTACTTTTAAAGTAGAAGACTGAAGCCTCCAAAAAAAATTCCACTTACGAGGTAGGGAAGCTTGAAAACTTACTCATCCTAATAAATTATATCTTAGCATTAGTCTTACGCTTTTCTTAAAACTTAAAGGGGTGGCTGTTTTATTTGAGAAATTTTCTCATATAATTATAAGCCATCATGTAGGGGTGTTAGGTAATGAGATTGTTATCTGAGAAAATGCCAAAGCTCATGGTCATTAATTCTAAATCCCTAATATGGTTCCTCCATTGGCAAAAAAAGTTAAGATTCTAAGCAGGGTTTTTCCTGTATGTACCAGAATGCCAGCCCCATGCAGACAGGGTTCTTGGCTTTTCCTCACAGCTGTATGCCTAGTAGAATCTGATATTCTGTTTTTTACATTATTTTAGGACATTGCTATTTTTCTATATTGTTGTTATTCTCTGCTCCTTTTATCGTACAGCTCAACACTTCTTTATAGTTTCTGTTATAAAGCAAAATAGAGGCAAATGTAAAAGAAGGAATTTAAATTTTAATGCTTTATTACCCTTTAAACTTGCAATACCCCTAAGCTTATGTATGGTTACAAAGCTACCTAATATTTTAATGAAGGATTTAATAATTTTAATAATGCCTACAGGCTTCAAAATACCTGAATTAGTCCTAGCTAATTGGCTCAGTGGATAGAATGTCAGCCTGCAGACTGAAGGGTCCCAGGTTCGATTCTGGTCAAGGATACATACTCAGGTTGCAAGCTCCATCCCATGTGTGATATGCGGGAGGCAGCCAATCAATGATTTGCTCTCATCATTGATGTTTCTATCTCTCTCTCCCTCTCTCATCTTCTCTGAAATCAATAAAAAATATATTTTAGAAAAATACTTGAGTTACCAAAACAATGAATAGCATTATTTTGGGCAAGTTCAACCTATGACTACTGCTGCTGTTTCAAATTATCCAACTAGTGATAATTTTTTACTTTTGAATTAAAGCTAGGGTAAACTTTTACATAATCTTGGGGAAACAAAAAGGCTATAGCCTAGAAAACCGGCATCACTTGGTCCATGAGAAAATGAAAAGTTTTCTCAAGAGTGATGGTGGCAAAAAGACCATAAAGCAAAGCATCATGGTGGGGTTCCTACTTTCCAGGCACTCCACTCAGCCCTGGTATCACCTCGACTCCTCCCAGTGTTTCTGCAGCCAACCACCTGTTCCAAGAAATTATCTTATTGCAAGGAGGCCATGTACTATGTTTTTCAAATGATGTTTCTTTTAACAGGAAATACATTTGATCCATCTTTCAGGTGAAAAGAAGGTAAAATATATCCCAGCATTTCCTTGTCCAAAGCACTTTAGCCTGTTTCAGTGATCCCGTGTAACGGGTGAAAATAAGACTGGTCTCTTCAAAATACAGATCCACATTTTGGAACAGGAAATCACCCTGGAAGAGGTTTCCCCAAGAAAGCACAAAAATGCCCTGAGGTTCAGAGTGAGGTAGATGTGGTGGGAGGTATTTGTAGCACAGGACCTGTCACTTCCTCACTTGGGACACTTCAGGAAAGTTACCTCATCGATTGCTGCTTCTGGTTCTTTATCAACAAAATAGGAACACCAACTCTAATAGTTTTATATCGCTGTGAAACAAATTGCCACAAACTTAAGCAGCTTAAAGCAATAACCATTTTAATACATTATCTGGCACAAGTTATATGATCAATAAATGTAGACAGTTATTATTTTTATTATTATTAAAATTTTATTTAGATATCAAATAAAGAAGTAAAAAAATTGATCAGTCGCAGTGCTTAAGCATGATTCATGTAATCAAAGATGTGGTGAGAGATTTATTTTCTAAAACAGGAGTTCAGAAACGCTTCCTCTGAAGGGCCAGATAGTATAGTAAATGCTTTAGGCTTGAGGGGCCATATGTTTTTTTATCGCAGCGCCTTAACTCTGCTATGGTTGAAGCATGAAAGCAGCCTTAGTAAATACACAAATGAATAGGGGTGGCCATCTTCCAACAAAACCTTGTTTGCAAAAATCAGAGCAGATTTGTCCCTAAGACCGTGGCTTTCCCATCCCTTTTCTAAAAGAAGAGGTAACAGGGAATATCTTCCTAGGCCCTGATTTTATCTGTACTAATTAATCTTTTTTGTTAAGACTATCCTACTGATACATCTACAGCACATAATTTTCTAAAGCAGTGTGGGTTTTATAATTCATGTTCCGATCATAATTAGTTTTGGGGAAATAGTTTTTGATGGAAAAAAATAATAAAAGAACATGAGAAGCTTAGATATGTTAGTGGTATTCCTTTATCTGGGAAGGAATAAATTACCAAGCTCCACAGACACATTTTCCCAGCTAGAAACTGTCGAGGAAAGTTGCCTTTTACAGGTCTTCCTGAGGGGCTGTGATTATAATTCATTGGGACGAATTGACATCTAAAGAAGAAATTACACCCCAAACAGAACCAAAGCCAGGCCTCCACTCCTTTAGAATCCTCTTCGCAAATGTTTTGTGGTCTCCAGGCTATGAACTCCAATTAGAAGGTGTTGTTAAAATCAAAACCATTGAAAGGATCACTTCATTTTGTTTGATTCTATTTATATTGACTCATAAATATGGTATAGTGTCCATTGATTTTATGCATTTGACTAACTGAAATTATTTGAATAGGATTTTTTCTGCTTCTTTCTTAGCATTTTGAAAAGTCCAGGGCAGAGTGGGGGTAATAAAAATTGAAGTGAGCATTAATCTTAATTTTGTCAAATGTCTACAATTGGGGCTAAATTGCATCATATTTAAAATCACTACAAAATATATGTTAGTTTGTTCTAACAGAATATATAACTTTTCATTGATGGAGCATTTAAAGTAGTACTCTCTCTTAGGATTTCTTATGTGTTCAGTTTTTTTCAGTAGAAAAAAACAACTTTTTATTTAAGAAATAGTGCATTTTTCCCCAAAACATATGTTGATTGGTGCACAAATTGTTAAAATGCAATTGTAAACATTTTAATCTTAGACATATCAGATTTTTATTTGTGTCCTTTACTTATTCTAAAACTGTTATTCTTATAATAGCATATGTAATTAAAATTGTCTCTCAACCATAAATAAAACAACAGTACCCTAAGCATCGCTTTTGGTACAAACCCTGAAAAGCCTAGGAAAATGATAGTGGGGAATGAAAAATAGTCCTAGAAAATGAGAATTTGTAGGCAAAGATCAAAAGTCTATTTCCATTTATTTTTTCTAACAAAACAAAACAAAACAAAAAAACAAGGATATATTGATAATGCATCAGGAATCGGGAAACCCCAGACTGGAAACCAAATGAATACATGTTACAGATTTTTAGGCTAATTCCACTACTTTTTTGTTTATTTGTTTTTTATTTTACTTCTGACACAAATAAAATGCATCACAAGCAATCCGAACTTTTAGCTGCATATTCAAATTCTGTAGCGATACTTTGAAATGTTTTATGCAAACCACCAACTTGAAAAGGATGTTATTTCATCCTTGCCCCTCCCTGGCGTGTTCACACACAACAAACCCCTTCTTGTTTACATGCCGATTAAGAGTTCCCAGCCTCTGAAATTATTTCCCTCAGTTTGATTCCGTCCTTATTCTCCATGGCTCATTTACCAGTTCCTATACAGGGCTATTCATGTGCCTTGGGAGAAAGTGAAGGTGAATATTGTGTTTACAAAGGCCAAAGCCATTCAAAAAGGATTTCAACCATTGCTGCTACGATTCAGATCCCACAGTTCCTCTTAAGACCATCTTCTCAAGCTGGAGTTAAGCATTTGCATTCCTTACTTCCAACTCCCAGTCACCAATGTCAAAATAGGTCAAGGATAAAGCTTCAAATGAGGCAAAGAATCCAGGTTCCCAGGTCTGAGGTTGTATGTGAAGAATATGTGGTATATTGAGTATTGCTTCCAATGTTCACGTACTATTTCTTCCTTATTTGTTAATTACTTACAGAATCTTATTGGCTTTAATTGATGGAGGATTTGTTTTATTACTAAAGATAGCGCTCCTTATCAAAATAAGTAAATATAGCTAGGTAAATAGCTGATTTTTGCAAAGCTACTATGTAAGATTAAAATCAGGAGGATGTGCACCCAGCCAGTGTGGCTCAGTGGTTGAGCGTTGACCTATGAACCAGGAGGTCATGTTTGAATGCTGGTGAGGGCACATGCCCTGGTTGCAGGCTGGATCCCCAACTAGGGGTGTATAAGGCAGCTAATAGATGATTCTCTCTCATCATTGATGTTTCTATCTCTCCCTCTCCCTTCCTCTCTGAACTCAATATAAACATATTTTTTAAACATCAAGAGGGTGTGTACAATTTGGGCTGCATGGTGCCCAGAAGGGAACCCCAGGGAGACTTCTAGGAATTTGGCAACATTCTGTATCTTAAGCAGATGTGGACATCACAGTGCACTCTACGAAAATGTTATCATTCTGAACACAAGGATTTGTGCATTTTTGGCCTTTATGTTTTACCTAAATAAAAAGTTTATGTATACAACTATATTATATATTTTAAATATTTTATAATATATCATATATTATATATAACATAAACATATGTATACAATGTTACATGTATAGTTTTACACACACATACATAGCATAGATAAGTATTTAGATAGATAGATAAATAGATAATAGATAGATAGATAGATAGATAGATAGATAGATAGATAGATAGATATTTCTCCAAGATTAGACAAGTCACTTTCACACTGGTTTTGCATATATATATTTTTGCTGCAGCATAGTATAGCTCATAACTGTATATAATGATCATATCTACATTAGAGATTATAACTTCTCTCACAATGAAACTAGCTATCTGTCTCATTTAAAGCTAGTAGCCTTCATTGTATTAACTCTTAGTCATTCTGGCTGTGTTAGAAATCAAGGGAGTAAACAGAGCAGAAGCAGACATTAAAATGGAAGTAGCAACTGAACTGGGGCAGCAATGCAAGGGTTGATGCACAGAAGGCCCTTGGGAGAGACTTCCCTATAGATTTCAGGAGAAATATGTCAAAATACTCTTCTCCCAGAAGGTTATAGTTATGAAAATACAATTATTTGCAAAGAATGTTTAACTCCAAGATAATAAAAAGCAGTTATATTATTAGTTGAGACACCTATGTATCCCTATATTCTATCCAATTTCTGTAACACTTTAAAAGATGGAAGAAAATTGTTCAGCTCTTATAACTTATTCTTTTCTAAAATACTAGAGGCCTGGTGCACGAAATTTGTGCATGTGTAGGGTCCCTATGCCTGACCAGTGATCAGGGCCGATCAGGGCCTTCAGGCTGCTGGCCAGGGCCTTCCTTTGTTCCTTGCTGCCCCTTGGTGGTCAGCACATGTTATAGCGAGTGGTCGATCTCCCAATCAATTGAACTCCCAAGGGGACAATTTGCATATTAGCCTTTTATTATGGAGAACAATAAAAAGAAATTTGCCATGCAAAATGAAATGATTGCTTAAAATAAAAAAAATGTTCTTTATTACTTAATTATAATCATTGAACGTAGAACCTTGGAAACTTAGTTACCAAAAAGAGGAAAAATCAAGTCAGTGAAACATGATTCATCAAGTATGAGTTAAGTCAAATATATAATTCGCTGTAATTTTCAAGTTTATATTTTCATTAGAAACACAATGAGAAAAAAATGTAAAATGCTTTCATACCTGGTATTGCTCTGAATCATAATAATAATTGGGGAAAATAGTGTTCCTCTAGCTTCAACCCCAATCACTCTGCAGATACTCAGCTCACATATGAACCCTCCAAAGCCCAAGGTTGAGAGAACAGATGACTGTGCCTCAGTGTCACCTCACAGCATTGTCAGAGGCCGGGGATCACTTGTCCAATGAGAGCAACCCCTGCAGAGCCCTGGACATCTTTTGTGAAAGAGCTGTTGTACTCAGTTGCTAACCTAGGACCATGCAGACTGAGTCACCATCATAGCTCCTGAGAGCCACCTCTGTCCACTTCCCCTTGCGTAGTTTTCTGAACCTTAATCTTGTGCCTCAGTCCTCTTTCCCTTTATGTTTACTGAATTCTTTCTCAGGAGACTATTTTGTTCCCCCCAGTCCTCCAGACATAGAGACTGACACATTCAAAACCCCTGACCAGGCTCCCTTCCACCTCTCCTCAAGCTACATCTCAGTTTCTGCTACTTGAGGCTTCCTGAAAACCATCTACAAGCAACTGCCATGACTCTTTTCTTTCATCTCCTCTGCGGCCTGGACAGCACTTGCTTCTCATCCAATGCCACGCATGCCTTTGCAGTGGATATAAAAATTCCAAGATTTCACAGACAAATTAAAATGTGACCAATTAATTGGAGTCATGAAAAAAATCAGCCTTAAGTACTTGTATGCTACAAAGAAAAGACTAACAGTTTTGTCGATGGTTGCCCCCTATAGCACCTTTACATTTTAGAAATCCTTGAAACATTTTCAAAAGTGGTTTTCACCGTTGCAGCCTTAAATAGCACAAATGTGGTTACTTTATGTATAATCAAGAAATATTTCCATGGAGTCAGATGAAAAGTATCATAGTTATCATTACTTTTCTTGTCTTAATTGGAGAATAAATGTAAGGTTGTGGTCACTTGATATTTTACAACCTCTTCTCCTCTTTTGTTCTGAAATGTTCTTGGATATAGTTGAAAGAAAATGACAACATATGGTCCATTAGTTTAAATGAGGTGGGGGAAGAACAGGGCGGATTATTAATGATAATAATTTATACTTCCCTTTGTATCTATAGGCTGCTGCCTTGATGTGAATTTGGCAGACCTCACAGTCAAATGAAGTTTAAGGTTAAAGGTTGAAATATGACACAGGATTTTGGAGGCAAAAAGAAAAGCAAAGGAAAACTGTCCACGTTAGATTTTTGCAGATTCTCTGTCCTTACTTCTGCAACATAGTTCATCTGCCAGCAAGTAACATTTGTTGTAGGAATTCACAAATATTGAACTAAAATGATATTTTGGGATTCCTTCATCTCATTGTGCTTAAATGGTTGCTCTAAGTGTTGATAATTTAAGTAGGAAACCTGGTATTTCCTTCTGGGTATTTGGAGGCGAATAGTCTTTCAGCTATTGAGGGGACAGTTATGGGTGACTGGTGGTCTAGGTTGTCTGTACCTCTTGGTCAACTATTTGTAAAAAGAGTGACCAAGAGGATGTGCACAGACTTCCCTGAAGAATAGGAATGTCAATGTCCTTCCATCCTCACATGTTTTCAATACATAAAATAAATCCGTTCCTTTTGAGAATTATCAGTCTTATCGTTGTCTTCAGTTTTTATTCTCTATTAAAAGGTATAATTCAATCATCACACTTGTTAAGGCTGCTTCCTAGCAGTACGCTCCAATATCAGTTCTTTTAAAAACATTGTTGCGCAAATATCACCTGGAAAGGAACTGGGGTTCTTCATACTAGTGTTGCTATTTTAGCAACAGAGTTCTTATTTGTCTAATGACAACATAAATATTATAAATAACCCCTACCCAGGCTGAGATGGGAGTAGAAAACCCATGAGTCTGCCACTCGTGTCCACCCTCCACCATGCCCTCCTGCCCCCTGCCTGCCCGAAGGTGCCTCCCAAAGACCCTCCAACCCTGGGAACTCACTCTGAAATCTGCTTGTTCATGAACTATGAGGACCCATCCATCCTTCAGGGAACTAAAAACTCTCCTCAAGAATTAATTGGGGGAAAAGCTAGATCTTTTAAGAACTTTTTTCTCTTAAAAATGGTCATTATAAGTAGAAACATAAGGAAGTATTTTGTTAGGCCAAAAACAAAAAATAAAACACCAAAACAAACAAACAAACAAACAAAAAAAAACACACCCTTGTCCAGTTATATGGAACTGTGGTCCCTGACCCAGCAAGCCTGAGCAACAGATGAATTTGCCTATTTACTGGGCTCTGAACAACCTCTATTTGTGTACCGTGAAATAAAACGTGTGCATATCATGCAACTGGGAAACATAGTGTGTGTCCTTCAGCAGAGCTCACAGTGCTACTAAGCATTCTCATTATTAATGCTATAAATCCCTCTTTTTCCAGCTTTGTATTTAGGTGAGATGCACCGGCCAAAAATATTACAGTGGATTAAAATGCCTTACTGGAAAGCCCAAAAGATATAAATCATTCTTAGCTAAGTATGACATTTAGAGGATTCACTACAAATTTGTCAACTCCTTTCAATGGTAATGGAAGTGTGACCAATTTGAAAGAATAAAGACAACCTAATTTCTTTTTGGCTTGTAATTTCATTCCGTTTTCCTGCTCCCCTGGGTCAAGAATAAGGTCTCCTGGTAGCACAAAATTGAATGGCCTATCCGAGTCAGTTAATAATATGAGCAGTAGCACAGTGTCCTATGCTAAAAGCATGAAAACAGCTTAAATTATAAAAATAGACTCATGAACAAGTTTATGAAAACTAAAATAAATGGATCATGGGTCCTTCTGTAACTTAATAACCTGCTCCCCATTCCATGTAATAAGTATTTCCTTTGTCAAGTTGGAAGTCTAAAATAGGTGGGTGCTAATTTGTAGATTGATGGCAATAAACATGGCAAAGCACTTGGTAACAAGAACAATTATAAAATGTAGACTATTATAAATTGTTGACAGTAACATAAGTCTGGGAAATAAAATGTAATTACAGTGTACCTCAGCTATGCATTAACTTTATTGAAATACTTGGGAAATCTTCGGTGATTCTGTATAGCATATACAAATTTAAAATGAGCTGAGAATTGGGAAAACCATACAGTAACTCAGTTTCCTTCAAAATATTCACCCTGATTTTAAGTACTATGAACATAAATGCAGGATAAACTTGCATTTCCATGTAATTATCATCATTTTGTGTATGCTGAGATTTTTAAGGTGCATTTCAGCAGGAAAAAATAATAATTAAACCTTAGCTTTGTATGGAGAGTGTAATGTTAGCGGGTGAAAAGAAAAGAAATTTTTAATTTCCATTTTCACTATTCTCCCTTAAAGAAATGGAATATCAATCAGACTATAACACAAATATCATTAAGAGTTCATTAACATCTGCTGAGGCAGTAAAGATATGAAGCAATCACTACATCTAGAGTTGAGATATAGGTTAGGTTCTACCTCAGCTACTACTTAGTAGGGTTTTGGTAAGACAATGAAGTCCCTGTAAAATGAGAAAGGCAACATCTGCCCAACCTATCTCATAGGATTGTGAAAATCAGAATAAGAAGAATAGTGATAGATATTAATATCATGGTCCTCTAAACTGTTACAGACTTTACAAAATCAAGGTGTTATCTGCTGATTATTTAAAGTGAAGACTTTAAGTAAAGTAATTAATAGATACATATGATAAGTTACCTTCATTGTTATTTTAATATTTATTTTATATTAATACTAGATGCCCAATGCACAAAATTTATGCAAGGGGCACGGCCCTCGCAGCTGTGGCGGCTGCCTCAGCCCTCGCAGTTCCAGCTTCATCAGGAAAGTCATCTGGAAGGATGTCCGGAAGGTTGTTTTGATGTCCAGTCTAATTAGCATATTATACTTTTACTATTACAGATAACATTCATAGAGCAATTAATTGTGTGCTGCACACTATTCTAAGTGTTTGACATTAAGTACTGTACTTGATAAGGATCTACCTTTATCTCTATTTCATAAATGAAGGAACTAAGACAGAGTGGATGAGTGATTTGCTAAAGTCCAGCCTCTCAGAAATGAAGGAGCTAATTCCAAACACATGGGTACTGACACAGAGTCTATGCCCAAAGCATCCCACATCTTGCCTGCACCTCTTAGGAAGTAACTTTTAAGAGGAAATCTGAGAATAAAAAGGAGAATTAAGTGCAGAACAGAAACCAGATGCAATATCTTGAGATGGGGAAGACATTCATATATTATTTATAAATTATATAAACTTATAAACTCCTCAGTCTTAAACATTTTCTGACCTTAAAAAGAGAAAGTAGTACAGGAGTTAACTCCCATTTATAAGGAGTTTGGAAGTCATTACTCTTGTCAATACAATAACAAAAAGTTGGATAAACTGATAGTGACTTCTTAAAGTCATCAGAGAAATGAGTTGTGGGGCAAACTGCCACCCTGGAGTCTGAAGGGATAGGCTTACCCAGAGAGACATAGCCAAGTTTTACTAACCTGAACTAGAAAACCAGCAAAGCCATGAACTAGTAGAAACACTTAACTTGCAATTTTGATGAATTTCTGGAGACCAAGCATGGACTAGCTTGAGAGTGAAAAACTCCTAGGGAATCTAGGCTTAGGGGACCTCCACAATATTGTTGGCTTTACCTCTAGTAACCCCATCAGGTGAATATCTGAGAAAGAACCCTTCTGGCTGTGGCAGAGGTAAGAGAAGAATAAGCATCAGAACAAGTCCAGAACACTCTTCATAACAAAGGCATACTCTCCAAGAAAACTTGCTGAAGCCTTCTCCCAAGTAGAGAAAGGCTGACCCTTCCACTCTAGTTTTTTCTAGGCTTCCTGTTTCACCTAAGGGGGGAAAAAATGAAGAAAACATAATTGACAGAGAGGGAATAAGGCTTCAAAGAAATAAATGGTAAATTCTGAAGTCAGAAAAGGGTGTATAGGGGTCAGGCAGGAAAAACTATCCCACTGGAGAAACACTTGTCAAATTCATAGTCTTGAGACAGGCATACTTAAGGACTGAGATATAGTAGAAAAATTATAAAATGCCTCTTTTCCCCAAAATTTACCACCACACTCACAGGGTCCATTATGAAAAGAGTGGATGAGAGATAAAGAAGCTTCAATCACACTAATGAGGAATGCTTTGGAAAGCCCAGTGTGAAGAGGAGAGACAGAAAACACTAGAGACATTCAACCTCTCTAGCACCTATAACTACAGCAAACATTAAACACAGTTTAACCCCTAACCCAATTAACATAAAACTCCATACTAACCATATATTTACCTCAGTTCCTATTATCCAATAAAACATACCAGGCTTTCAACAAAAAGTTGAGAGAAATACTTAACAGCAAGAATAAAGATAGACTAAAGAGACAAAACAATCATTAGAAATAGACTCAGAGAATGACAACAGATGTTCAGATCATACAAATAATTTAAAATAACTATGATGAATATGCTAAAGTCTCTAATGGAAAAAAAGATGACAATATGACAGTACAGATGGGTAATGTTAGTAGAGATATGGAAACTCTAAGATAGAATCATTAAAATGCTAGAAATCAAAAAAACATTGTAACAGAAATGAAGAATGCTTTGGGAAGACTCATCAGCAGAATTGACATGGGTGAAGGAGTCAGTATCTTGAAGATAGGTCAGTAGAAATAGGTTAAAAGTAAACACATGGAGAAAGATATACCATAATCATAAAAAATGTTGGAGCCTGGCTGGCTGGTTCAGTTGGTTGGAGCATTGTCCCATACACCAAAAAGATGATGGGTTTCATTCATGGTTAGGGTACATACCTAGGTTGCTAGTACACATGAGGGACACAGCCCATCAATGTTTCTCCATCTCTCTGTATCTAAAAGAATTTTTTAAAATCAATGAACATATTCTCAGGTAGGGGTTAAAAAAATTGAAAGTTGAAGAGAGTGACATCAACATTGTGATGGCATGTTGTTCCTTTTTCTCTCCCTCCCTTTGATTTACAACTAATCAAACATTCAAAACTGGGGAGGGGAAAAGTGCCTCTGCACAGCACACTAGGACATAGAGAGGTCCACCCATCTGTGCACCGGAAAGTGGGTGGAAGTTGACAATAAAGAAGGCGGAGTCCATATGGCCTCGCTAGCTATGAACAGACGTATATGATCTTTCTTTTTCTGTTCAAAGTGAGAAATGTAAAACCCAGAAAAGGCAATAAGGTGCATTATTACTATGTAAACACAGGTTTTTATGACAAAGAAGATTTTGGCTGCTTGTCCAAATCATTCTGAAATTCCAAACTTGTAACAGTTGTCCTGATAATTTAATCATAATATATTTGGAGAAATTCCCAGTTACTTTGTAGTGACTGAAAATTTCATGCAGATAAAATTCTTAAGACAACTTTAAGAAATTAACTTACGGGTGGAAATGGAATGTGTTTTGCAGGACTGCAGATGAAAAAACAAAACCTAAGAACTGACAGGTATTATATTTTATTTTAAGTTAGATGTTTTCCCTCCCAAGGTCATATTTATCTGGATCATAAAATAGAATTATGGAATTTTAAGAGAGCCAAATTTAAATTTAAAAAATAATCTGAATTTTTCAGACTTCTAGTAATTACCATTAATATCTGTGTGCAAAAATAAACATTTCTCTGAAATATATCTAAGTGCTGGAAAGACCAAAAGAGTGGTTTTAGTTGTATAATTGAAGTTTTTTGTTCTAGGGAACATAACCAAAGTTGATATAAAATACCTCTGTGTGTATTTAAGGTTCATATTGAGGAGGCGTGAAAATATTTTTGCTATTTGTTTTGTTTTTCTTACTTAATGGTTTTCAGCCCTTTAGCATAAAAAAATAAAGAAATTTTTTATGAGAGTGATATAATTTTTTTAAAGATGTAAGCTGGAATCTTTATTGTCATATTTACTCTGAGTCTATTCATCCCTCACCATATCACATCCATCCATTTTTCTTAAAAGAGTTAAGGATGGATTCATACACTGGACACCTCCCCTCATTGTCCCTCCCACTCCTATGACAAACAGAGAGCTCAACCCCAAGGCCCAGTGAGAACTTCTCTGAACCAGGAGGCTAGGCCAAATGCCTGAGAAACCTCACCATTTCTATTTGCTGTGAGAATGGAGATTAGAAAGTACTAGAAGCCCTTTGCATTCAAATTGCCATGTATTTCTTCTTATAAATTCTAGTTTCATTTTTAAAGAAACCCAGACTTGCCCTGACTGGTTTGGCTCAGTGGATAGAGCGTCAGCCTGCGGACTGAAGGGTCCCAGGTTCGATTCCGGTCAAGGGCATGTACCTTGGTTGCGGGCATATCCCCAGTGAGGGGTGTGCAGGAGGCAGCTGATCAATGTTTCTCTCTCATTGATGTTTCTAACTCTCTATCCCTCTCCCTTCCTCTCTGTAAAAAAATCAATAAAATATATTTTAAAAAAAGAAAAAAAAGAAACCCAGACTTGCAACAGTAGATGGTACATTTTGTATATAATTGATGCAAGAAAAGTGATAAGAAACTATAAACAGTAGTCTCATTCTTAAGTAAATGGCCTTATTCCTATAATAGAGAGTAAGCAAGCATTTCTATGTTTTGAGTTAAAATTAAACATGAAACTAGAATTTATAAGAAGAAATACATGGCAATTTGAATGCAAAGGGCTTCTAGTACTTTCTAATCCCCATTCTCCAGCAATCTTATACATTTTCAGACACACAATTTTATTGCAACTAACTTGCATTTAATCTTTCAAATCATTCCGCTTAGATTTCTGTTCACTCTATTTTCCACTGATTTCTGCAATATTCAATTACCTTTCATTAATACCACAGATACAGCTGGGCAAGAGATACTACAGGTACAACGAGTTTTGACAAGACACTACTGAGTCACGTGAACATGGAGTTAGAGCAGCAGCAGCGGAAATGCTGAGCATTCATAGTGCTGGAGGTGGGATCAGTGTGTTTACCAAGAAAATGCAGAGCTTTCGTTAATCCAGCTGTTGGTAAGGTACGCCACGTAAGCCGATTTCTATTGCTCTTATCAGAGTAACCAGTTTATGTAAAGATTTGAAAAGGACTTCAATTGGTTTCAATATGATCAGATCTCCTAGAGCAGAATTTGATTCATTTTTTCAAATTCTGGGTTGAAGTAACTATTGTGTGTGGATATTTTGGTGGTTTTTTAGTTTTGAATTGAAGGTTTTTTTAGTTTTGAATTGTAGTAGGGGGAAAAATAGAATAGAGCCTTGGAAATAATAACATTAAAATAATTATGTTACAAAATTTATGAGAAAAAGTAAAGATATAATACATAATAAATTGTATTTAATGTTCCAATATTATCCATATACTTTTACAAAATATTACTATTCTATTTTGTCAGTTAGTTACATTCCCTAGCAGAATATAGTAAATGATTGATTTGGAAATAGTTATTACTTTAATACTAGAAACCTGGTGCACGAAATCTGTGCATAGGTAGGGTACCTAGGCCTGGCCAGCAATCAGGGCCCATCAGGTTCCCTGCCTTCCGACCTCCCCACCTCCTCCTTCCCTTGCTCCCTCAGTGCCCTGCTGCAGCTGCTGGTCACTCGCCATGTTCTGCACCACCCCATGATGGTCAGTGCACATCATAGTGAGCGATCGGTCTTCTGATCAAACTCCCAAGGGGACAATTTGCATATTACCCTTTTATTAGATAAGATGGTTAATAATTTGAAATACAGTATTCCTTACATATGAAAATTATTCCATAGAAGGACAAAATTTTAAAACCAGCTCCTAAAACATATTTAGTATAAACATTACCAGAAATGTTTTTAATAAACATTGTTGCTGTAAAATACAAGAAATAAGCAATACTCACTATGCCCATACAAGGGTCTGACTTTTGGTTATTTGGAATTTACAATTGGATTAACATTCTATATTTGAGTCATAACATTTGCACCATTAATTTGCCAACACTGGATTTATGCTCATTCACTACAAGAGGGACATTCATTTCCATTGCATTATGTATGTTGATAAACTCTAAGGCACAAAAATCAAGTAAACAGGGCATCCATTGTGGTCTTTTATCACATATCTGTACATTGAATTTCAAAACCCAAGGATTCATGTTGAAATTGGCTAAAAACCAAAGCACTCATTGTCAAATTAACTGTTCCCATCTGAGGTGATAAATGGAGAGTTCATAACTGTAAACCATGGTATATGAAAAATAGCCCATTGACATCTGTTCTTAACATCTGGCTTTTTAATCAATGTGCCAAAGCAAATGGGATACGCAATTCTATTTTGCCTCTCAAAAATTAGGCTTTGTGATCATTCATGTCTGAATTATATGCTCAGTAGCCCTACAAAATGAAAGGATTTAGTGTTATATTAATAAAGACCCAGCATTCAGGTCCATGCACATTTACACTACCCTTTATTTAGCAATAACTCACTACTGGCAACATCATGAGACAGTATTACTACAAGCCCTCTTCCCAGAAAAACACAAAACAAAGGCCACACTCTTTCTACTCTGTCTCCAGCTCTTCAGGAGAAACTACAGATATAAACACCAATATAGGTCCTCAAAGAGTTGGTGATGGGAAAACAGCTCTAAGTCAATTATATATTTATTTCCAACAAACACTAATAAGGATTTTTATGTTTTTCAAATTCACTCAAAATAAAATACAAATATCTATTGGTTGGCTTTGCTGTAATATTTACTACTGATGCAACAAAGTGATAAACAGATGTATGAAAATAAAAACAAGTTAAAGAAAGTGTTGAAAATGATTACATCGGTGACTGATGTGTCTGTGTAGGGTTAACACTCAGTGGGTATGGAGACAATAGTTAAGGAACCCAAAACAATACTCAGTTATATGGTCCACTCGCAACGTGACTAATTCATCTAAAAATAATTTATGTGAAATTTTGTACAGAGGTTCAACGAATCAAATTGTCCCATAAAGATGTCTGCATCATTGAATTACAGAGCATTCAAACCACAACTCTGATGTAACTTAAAGGTTTGTAATCATGACAGGCTGATAGCACAGGGTCTTCACTAGTCCTACTTTAGTGAGACTGATCATGTTCAATGAGATGATTGATTTGTTCAGAAATTGCAGTCCATACAACTTGCCAGATCCCATGCAAGTACCTACAAATGAAGTAAGTGAATTTTCAGGGCACTGGGTTGACAGCTAAGCAAACTAACAATGGCCTGTGGTGTGTTAACTGATAGTAACAGGAAGAACTGCCCAAAAAGAACAACTACCTAACCTAAACTTTTAAAATAAATGCAATGAAATAACACTAATTTATTTTACTATCAATTACTTTTTCTTTTTTAATAATACCACCTAACAATCTGGGCTATTGTTAGGATTAAATGAGAAAATGTGAAAACATTTGGCATAGAGCCTGGCATATGAGCAGCAACAGGGGGGTGTTACTTTCTGTAACATTTCCCCTCTTCATAAGGTAGAATGTTAGAAAGAAACTCAGAGGAAATAGTACCCCAGCTAAAACAAAATAAAATATTTATCCTTTTACTCTTTCCTGTACAGAACAACAGAGAACATACAAGGAAATATACAGAAAACTACTTTGTAATTACTTATAAAATCACTCTCAATTAGTTTACTGATTACTCTTAACATCCATGTATGCTATTTCTTTGCTATAATAAGAGAGCAGATTATCATAAACAAACATTTTATTTGAAAGCAATATAACAAAGAAAAATTTATTATTTATCTTATTTATTTACTTGGTTTTCTTTTAAAAGGAAAGAAAAGAGTACTGAAAACTATAGGAAGGAATGATTATAAAAAATAGTATGGATCTGAAGATAATTATTTTGTACCTTTGTTAGTATTTAATTGAATATACAATCATAAATATTTTGTATTAATTTTTTCACAATATCTGTTCAGATATACAATGATAGAAAGAAAATCAGATTATATTATGTTACACTTTGAAAAAATTGCTTTTGAAGTTAGATTCTCTAACATTAGGGACTGATCTCTAAACCTATAAACAGAATTTAATAGGCATCTTCCTCAAACTGAACTTCTGCCAGGAATTTTGTGCCCTCAAATATTTATAGAGACTTAATTTTGACTGAAGACCAAGCAGTAAGAAATCTCTTCACTGTACACATTTTTGGTGCAGATTTAAGCATTATATAACACCCAATATAAAGTTTAAGCTTTATATTAATTCTTCACTTAAAAATTATAGTCCAAATAATTTATAATACACAAGAAATGAAAACCACACGCAAACAAAATGATACACTAAGGAGGAATCTCAAAGAAACCAAATGCTAAGAATAATATTTCCCCGGGTACATTCTCATGCATGAGCCATACTCTACATTCATGCATGGCATGTTCTTGAGATAGAGTGAGGTGAGAGAGTGACAAAAAGTCAACCAATGGACTTATGTGAAATTAGTGGATTTTGTTACCAGAATAAACAATTTGGGACACCATTTTAATAATACATTTATACTACTTCTTAAGTACCCTTAATATTATTTCCCTTCGCATTCCTTTACTTCAATGTGCATGTCAACAAGGCTAACTATTTACCAGGCTTCTATGTCAAAATGCCTCAGACTTCTGTTTTTAGCAGAATGTGTCAACATTATGCCTCAGCCAGGTCCTTTTTGCATCAAACTTTTAACTAGGTGTTTCTCTGGTGTCATCCAACATGGACCTTCATACACTGCTTGGGAGAATGGAAGTCAAGTCAATATTTTGGAAAGCAATTTGGCAATTCTTATTAATAGCTTTAAGCATTTTCTTGTAATGTGATCTAAGTAAATTCACTTGGGTCTATCAGGGAGTGTACGTGTAAAACATACGGAAAGATTTACACCCCACAATGTTGTCAAAACCATATTCACACTAAGAAAAAAAGTGAAAAGTTAATCTAAATCTCTCCAAATAAAGAAAAAGTTAAAATTGATCAGGAATGAGGGTAAGTGGTTGAGCACTGACCAATGAACTTGGAGGTCACAGTTCAATTCCCAGTCAGAGTACATGCCGAGGTTTCAGGCTCAATACCCAGCAGGGGGCATGCAGGAAATAGCCTATCAATGATTCTGTCAATACTGATGTTTCTATCTCTCCCTCCCTTTCCTTTCATCTCTCTGAAATCAATTTAAAAAAATATATTTGAAAATAACAATGGTTCTGATCCAATTAAAAAATGGGTGAAGGACCTGAATAGACATTTTTAAGAAAAGAATATTCTTGCAATGGCATATCATGCAGCCACTGAAAATTAAAATTTATAAAACTAAGAAAGTATATATCTATATATATCTATATATCCATATATCTATAGATATAGATATAGATAAAGATAGATAGATAGATATAGATATAGATATAGATATAGATATAGATATAGATATAGATATAGATATAGATATAGATATAGATATAAAGCCAGCAACCGGAAGGCCATACAACTGGGACAATCAGTCACTATGATGCCCACTGTGGCCAGAGAACTGGCCTAATAAGGGGCGGGGCCAGCCAGCCAACCTCTTGCAGCTCATCCCCACGGCCCACCTCCAATGGGCCCCAACCTCCTGATCAGCCCACAGCCCATCCCCCAGTCGGCCCCACCCCTGATTGCCCCCCTACCCCAATCAGAGACAAAACATGCTGGCCAACCACCCATAGTCCCTCCCCCAGGCTGCTGGCCCCCAATCAGCCCTCCACCCCATTTGGGGGTAGAGCCGGTTAGCCCATGGCCCACAGCCCCTCCCCACAAGCAGTCCCACCCCTGACCAGTCTCCATAACCCCTATCGGTCCACAGCCCTTCCCCCTAGCAAGCTCTGCCCCTGTTTGAACCCTCCCAACAATATTTGGGGGTAGGGCTGACCCACCACCCACAGCCCCTCACCATGGTTAGCCCTTTCCCCAATCACCCCACCCCCATCATGGGTGGGGCCTACAAACCAATCACCTATAGCCCCTCCTCCCAGCTGGCCTGGCTCTGATTGGGATGGGCTGGTCGGCCTACCTTCCACCATCTCCTCCTCCCAACAAGCCCAGCCTCAATCACCCTGATTGAGGCGAGGCAAACCGAGCCCCACCCATGCACAAATTCGTGCACTGGGACTCTAGTATATTATAAAGATAAAATAAAGAATAACCACAACTACTTAAAACATACACAGGGAAACATCTATAATAATAAAAGGGTAATATGCTATTTAAACCAGACATCTTCCGAACGTCATTCCAGATGTACTTCCTGACAAAAGTGAGGCCAAAGGGAAGCAGCTCAGGTCCCAGGTGCCAGAGGGAAGTCGGTGCCAGCTGCCAGGGAAAGGAAGGCCTACTCTTGCATGAATTTTCATGCATCAGGCCTCTAGTACTGGAATAAAATTACTTGAAAATATCATAATGGTATGCTTAGTCCATGTCAATACATTTGTTTTACTTATTTATGATTGCCTGTTTTTGCAAAGGTATATAAACAGTGACACATTGACCAAGTGACAGTCAGGTTTTATTCATTTTTCTCCCAACTCCTGCCATCAGAAGTAGGGGGGTATAAGGAATTCCTTGTTATGCTCTGGTCCATGTCGCCCACAAAGGACCATTTTGAAGGCGGACAGTTGAGTTCCACTGGATTATCTGCCACTAAAGCTCACCTGTTAGGTGGCATGGGGCAGTGAATCATAATTAGCACATCTGCTGTGTCTTCTCAGAGTGAACAATCACAGAGAACTGAACTGAATCAGTCTTGTAGCCAGCACTATCAGCCCAGGTCAAAGCTGCTATTTATCCTCCAGCATCACATTTACAGAAGTCACTGTCATTTCTGCTCTCTTCCCATATTTCCAAGGAAATATAATTACAGAAGTAACTTCCCTCATGTGATCATGTGTAACATGAACAGGTAGAAAATGGGCACTAACAATTTAAGGAAAAGCCTACTCGGCCAGAACCTCAGGTCAGTATTCAGAGTTTCAATAACATTTCTGATATACGTATAGTTTTTAAAGAAGCTGGGTGTCTTTTTTCAAATGAACATTTAAAACTTCATTACACAACCTAACAAACTGATTAATTTTTCTCCGTGAAAAATTTCATAAATAGAATAAATGAAAAATACAACTAAAAAACAAATAAAGGTATAAGCCATTACAGACGTTTATTGTATCCTAACCTCTTTGTTCTGTGGCTATCATGTGGACTCTGCATTCCTGCCATCTTGCACACGTATGATCACCTCCAAAATGAGACCTGGATGAAAGGGTGTCAATGAGTCAGTATAAATCCATTACAATTATTGGAAAAGCAACTAAAGACACATGTCCAACTGTTGCCGGGTCAGTAAAATCTTCTGCACATGTGCCGAGCATCCCACTTTCAAGTTGATTCTTTTCTTTAGTCAGAACACAAGTCACATTAATTCTGTGGCTCACATTTGTTATGTGATGTAGGAAAATGTTGGTTTCATACATTTAAACACAAATATCCAATGATTAGAGATTGCAAAGTCCAAGCTTCATAATTACTCTAAAGGTGTAAGGGGCGATATTACTATTCAGAAAGGTGTGTGAGCGCCTTTTTACATGTAAAATAGTTTTAAAATGACACCTTCCACTTTAGCAGTTAGGGAAGGTTTGAATCCATATGAAAATTTGTTGTAAAATACATTAAAAATAGTGGTTGTAAATTTCAGGTTCTATTAAATCTGTGTAGCTAAAAATACCATTGAAGGGCAGCACAATGAAAATGAGTGACTGATGGTCTTCTTTGGATCACATAAAACTTGAGGAGTCTGAAGCATGTTTGATCTCAGACACCAGTAAACTTAACAAGATCTTGAGACTTCAAAGATTACAGGGCAAAACAAAATGAAACAAAAGAAAAAAATGGAATATATAAAGTATTTCAAGGCTGCAAACAGTCATGGGTTTTTGTTCTTGGGAAGAAAAAGCTAAGTAATATAACAGATGTTGTGTTTCAAAATAAGATAATATTGATTCTGCTTGAACATATGTCTAAAATCACAAGTACCAATGAATATCTTGAATGCCCTTACTACCAAAAAAAAAATAAATAAAAGAAACCAAGAGTAATTAAGTCTCTGCCTAATTTTCTTCTAAACCTTATAATTGTGGCTATGTGCTTATTTGCATATTTATAATCAAGTTGAGGGCTAAAATCTCCTGAGACCAATTTCTGTATTTTAGAAACCAACTTCAAACACCCAAGCTCTTAGACACACTATGTTATGTACTATTTATTAATCAACTGTTTTATTCCATTATATGTGATTACATATAACACTTTAAGTAGTCTACAATAGTAACTTACAGAATTGGAACCGTAATAATGCTCTTTTATGATGAGTACTGATTTTAAAAAAGCTGTTACAAATTTTATATCAAAAAAAGAATTAATTACCTTAAAGGAAACAAATTAAATTTAAAAAGTAAACAGGCATGATAAAAATAGATTTGTGTTTTACCTAGATAATCAATAAGATGCCATAAAAATGTATTGCCATACAGTACTTATCGCTACCAAGATTTATCTCATTTACATATCTGTTGACTGTTTTTATCTTTCTCCCTCGTTTACTCCTTCACACAAACATGAATTTAGTGCAAGCTCTATGATAATATGGAAATATTTTTTTTTCCACTGTGTTTGTTTATTGTAAACTATATCCTGTGAACCTAACAATAGGGCCAGGAATATAATAGATACCAGTGATTACCTCAAATTGCAAATGTATTCAAAACTTTTTTTAAGTGCATATAAGAGATGCATAAATTTTAACATAAAGAATATTTTAGGCTCTGGCAGGTCTTGCTCAGTGGATAGAGCACTGGCCTGTGAACCGATGGGTCCCAGGCTCGATTCTGGTCAAGGGCACATGCCTGATCGGGGGCTTGATCCCAGAAGGGGGCATGCAGGAGGCAGTCAATCCATGATTCTCTCTCATCATTTATGTTTCTATCTATCTCTCTCTCTCCCTTCCTTTCCTTGCTGAAATCAATAAAAATATACTTTAAAAAAAAGAATACTTTTAGTTTTAATTTTCTTAGTAATAGTACTTTTAGGCTTGGTTTATAGATAAATCACTTTTCCTATCCTATACAATAAAGGATAATATGCAAATTGACCCTAACAGCTGAACTACTGGGAACAACTGGTCACTATGACACACAATGACCACCAGGGGGCAGATGCTCAATGCAGGAGCTTCCTCCTGGTGGTCAGTGCGCTCCCACAGGGGGAGCTCTGCTCAGCCAAAAGCTGGGCTGATGACTATGAGCGCACTGGAAGTGGTGAGAGCCTCTCTCGCCTCCTCGGCAGTGCTAAGGATGTCTGACTTCGGGCTCTCAGGTTGCCAGAGGGATGTCTGACTGCCAGCTTAGGCCTGATCCCCCCAGGGAGTGGGCCTAAACCAGCAGTTGGACGACCCCTGGGAGATCCCAGACTGAGAGAGGGTGCAGGCTAGGCTGAGGGACATTCCCCTCCCCCGAGTGCACAAATGTTCATGCACCAAGCTTCTAGTAAAAATATAGTGTGATATCACTGGTAATGAAGAATGCTGTAGTTGATTAAGGAAAGAAGATATAAAAATAAATGAGAAATAAATATTCATATATTTAATTATTTATTTGACAAACAAAATCAACAGTATTTTTTCTAATAATTCAAAGACAACATTATAAATTGATTCTGTTATTCAATTAATATATATATTTCTACTGTTTACTAAATACATGGATAATATCAATCTAGCTGATAAATATTAAGAAATCTCATAGGAGACTGCTTTGAATAAGTTATAAATATATATAGTATTTATTATCCTAAAGCAGAAACTTCATATCACTGAAATATTTCAAAATAAACATGTTTAATTTAAAATATATATATGCTTATTTGTAAATTGTTAAAATAAACATTTTACATTAAAAGAGATGATTTGAAGGTCAATTGCATATAGTGCCATCATCCTCTATCCACAAAATTTATATTATTAAAAATATAATTTAAGGTCATTAAAAATGCCCTTCAAATTCAGAAATTTTCTTGCTTTCATATTTTAGTGCTTTTTTGTGAATTCACAAAAATGTTTCATGAATAAAAATTAGCAAATTGGAGGCAATTTTGCAACTCCAGGAAATATATAGAATCCAGCGAAAATAAAACTAGCAAGGCTTGACAATACCAACATTAACACTGAAGAAAACCTTCTTTTGTCTGGAGAAAAATAAAAATGTAGTCAATGTAAGAAAATAAAATTGGTTTTCTTTGTTTCTCACTTTTTATATTTTGCTAATTTTTCATATTAAAGCAATAATATAATATAGCCAAGAAAACTACCAGAACAGAAAAAAATTATAATCCAATCACTCTAATACAATTTCAACTTCCCAAATAATCCAACTGTTCAATTCTATCCCATGCCTATTTTTTATGACTTAAATATAATTTTATAAAATAATGTTTTCATATAAGGAAAACATGAGGTATTTTGAAAAATTAAGAATGCAATTTATACATATATAAATGCATCTGTCACTCAATCCTACTATTTTTCTCAAAATCCCACTATTCTAATATTTCAGTTGAATATGTACATAAATCACTATTGCCTTCAGGTTCAAGGGGAGGGAAATTAGACACTACAGCAAAGCTGGGAGTTATAGCAAAGAATTTGCAAGGCTCTTTGCTCTATCACAACTATATATTTAACTAGGGGCCCGATGCACAAAAATTTGTGCACTCGGGAGGTCCCTCAGCTCGGCCTATGCCCTCTCACAGTCTGGGACCCCTCTGGGGATGTCCACCTGCTGGCTTGCCTGGCCAGCCTGGGTGAGGGGCTGCTGACTGTTTGTAGGCTGACCAAACCCCCCAGTGGGAACCCTCACTCCATTGGGGTGTGGACAGCCTGGGTGATGGGCTGAGGGCTGTTTTCAAGCTTTCAGGCTGCCCACAGGCTTTCAGGCTGCTCCCATTGACCCAACGTCCCAGCAAGGCTGGCTGGAAGCAGGTTTCTGGGGTTTATTTATCTTCTATAATTGATACACTGTTCCTTTAAGCCAAGGCCTAGGCAGGTAACAAAGCCTCCTGTTGGCTTCAGCTCGGTGGCTTCTATAAAGAATGTTGCCTTAGCAGAGGCCCAGCCAGCCTAGGCAGGCAGTTTCCTCCATCTCTGGTACAATGGAAGCCTGCTGTTTGCTTCAGTTCTGTGGCTTCTATAATTGAAACAATGTTGCAAATATGTTGCCTGGAGCCAAGAGAAGCCCAGTCGGCTTAGGCAGACAGTTTACTCCTGGTGCAACGGAAGCTGCATGTTTACTCTAGTTCCGTGACTGCCGGCCGCCATCTTGGCTGGGTTAATTTGCATACAGCCTCTCTGATTGGCTGGTGGGCGTGGCTTAGGCGTCCCGTAGAAATGGTCAATTTCAATATTACTCTTTTATTAGATTAGATATATGAATTAGTCCGTCCAGAATATTCCCACTTTGACTAGTGCATCTGGCTATTACAGTATTTAAATTACATTATTTTATTTATTTCTTATATTGTCTTCAATGTTAGGAACTGTTTCATTTTTTTTATTTACATAGGGCCTAGGAAGGAGTCAGCATATAATTTAGTGAGGTCACACTACCTGCAGTTATCCATACTGTTTATCTCGCACTTCTGTTCCTTTGTTCAGCTTATGCTTGGAATTCCCTCTTTCTCTTTTGTGTGGTGAAATTGTGTTTCTTTCAACCCCAGGCTAAATATCTTTCTGTGAAGACTTCATCTAATTTCTCAGCTAATCACTCTGACTTTATCCTACACCTTTTACTGATTATTATGCCTCTGCATTTTAGTTGCTCACTTAAGAACTGCCTTCGCATCATATTTCACTGCAGGTGTAAGTCCACAAAGTATTCACAGGTGACCCACAGGGTGAGCCGACTTGGCTGTGAAAGCTGGCAGAGCAGCCAAGCTAATTGAGCTCTGTCTCCAGCTCTGGTTAGCTCTGGCGCAAGGCCAGGCTGCCCTTCCTTCCTAATGAGGCTTGCAGAGTGGGCTGGGATGCTCCTGAAGCCGAGGAGGTGTAAGGGGAGCTAACAACCTGGAAAAAGCTGCATGAGTACTGGCACATCAAAGGTAGTTTCCATTACAGGAAGCCCCAATCACTCAAACCGAGAACATTTTATCAGAGAGCCATTTGGGAGGCGGATTCAGGTGGTCATTATCCTATTTCAGCCATCTCCTAGCTCCCCACTGGAAATGGTCTCACATGATAGTAAGGGTACAGCCCCATCAGCAGCTAGAATATCATTCACTAATCTTCACCTCGAACTTCTAAACGACACTCCATATTCATTCATCTACTAACCTGAACTAGACCCAGTTCTACACGCCAAGGATTTCTCAGTGAATGAGGTAAACCGATTTCCTGGTCAATTGTATAAATTTCAATGGGAGAGATAACAACAAAACAACAAGACACACACACACACACACACACAAGTAAACAAACACAGCATAAGAAAGTCTTAATGCTGTAAACCAAGCAAAACATAGAAGGTGATGGGATAGGAAATGTTTTAGAGGAGTGGACATTTGACGTGTAACCCAGACAAGGAAAAGTCTGCTTGGGAAAACAGTGTTCTAGAGAGGTTCACAGTGAGTGACAAAAACCAGAGATAGGAATAACTCCATATGTTTCAGGATACCCGTGTGGCTGGATACCAGAAAGTGAAATCTATGGTAGTAGACTGTCAATCTTTTCAGGCCATGGCCAGGAGGTTGATTTCAGAAAATTCAATGGGAGGCACTTCAGAGTTAAGCCAGAAAAAGACATGATCTAATATATACTTGTAAGGAGTAGCAAATAAGCCATAGAAGTCTAATGCTCGGTATAATGAAGAAAATAATATTGTACTATAACTATGTAATTTGATAAATATCCCTTATATCAGCAATCATATTACATTTATCAGTGTATCAAAGTAACACGCTGTCCACCTTAAACTTACAGAATGTTACATGTCACATTTAGTCAATTAAAAAATAAAGGATCTCTTTGGCAACGAGGTGGAGAATGGATCATAAAGAAAGTAAAAGAATAAATTTAGTAATTAAAATTATGAACATAGACAAATGCCCTAACAGCGGAACCTCCTTCTAGAAAATATAACTGAATTTTTGAAAAAATAATCAGCTAGAGGTTGTGCTTAAGGCCCAACAAAGTATCTATTCAATCTTGAGTTGTCAAATTTGAGTGACAGTTGCCCTCTGTCATCAAGATTTCTTCTCACAGTGAACTTCAGGGCAGTGACAATGTCAAGGGGTCATATTTATATAGAACAGCACCTCTTGCCTATCACATTGCAGATGTACATATAGCTAGACATTCCTAGGTCCTTAATATTCAACAGAGTAAGTCACTTGGGCGGTGCTTTATGGCACAGAATTCTGGGACCCCAGACAAGTGCTTGTCTTTCATTATTTACTCTTTCCATAGACACGATAATACCTCAGGCAGAGGTAGCCTAGTTCTTCTTCCAAAAATAATAATAATGATAATAATAACCATAAAGTAACAATCCAGTTACATTCCCCTAATTAATGAACCAAGTTTTCTGAACCAATTGTATTTCATTTGTCTGTGTCCTCAACCATCAATGCCACTGACTATACCATGATTATACCTTAGCCTTACCTTTGAAGTTTGACAGTGTTTTCTATGCCTCACTTCTGAGATTTAAGTTTTGCCATAATTGTCAATGAGCATTCTTGGAAGTTAGGAACAGAAATTAACTACGCTCATTTCAAAGCCAAAAAAAAAAGAATTTATTGGAAAACTATAGTTTTCACAGTCTCACAGAAATAATAGAAACCTAGAATATTAGTTTTGGAAAAATAACAGGAACCAAGGACTCCAGAGAAGATGAGGCATTATAAAACATGGCAAAGTTCACACAGATGGGAGAGGCTAGTCCAATTCACTGCTGACACTGAATAAAATACCACCTCCATCAACACTCATGCCTGGATGGCCGAGCCTGCACAACCTGCTCAGCTAGGATTTATAGGCCTCGGGAGAGAATGTGGCCCCTTTGGTTTCCATGTGGGAAGAGTGCATTACTTCTCACCAAGGTGACACCCACTGCAGCTTTACTGAAGGGAGAACAAAATACTAATGGGAAGAAAGGTGGTGTGGAATGAAGTACAGCCAAACCGAACAATGTTTTTATATCAGCAATGTTTTTATATCTTAGTTTGTTCAACATTGAACCATGTACTAAATACTGAGAGATGTTGGAACAAGAGTAGGTAAGAAAAGTAGATAGGAGAATAAATATTGTTGGAATTTGTAAGCCCTGGTAAGGAGTTGATATTTTATTCCCACTGCAATCTTGAGTTTTAAATGAGAGGAATAATATTAATTAACCTTTTTATAAGACCAATCCAGCTGCCAAGGAGAGAACAGATTTCAAATGGATCAAGAGTAGAAGCGGGAAGACTATTAATGTTCTTGGCTGCAAGTATCAGAAACATACTTGACTAACTTGTACAGGAAAAGAACTATTTGGAAGAATATCAAGTAACCCACAGAATCATCCAGAGGCTGGAGGATCCGATACAGAAGCCAAATGGAAATCAAGAAATGGTGGACAACAGAAAACACAGCCAAATGAAAATAAAGATATAATTTGGTGGGTTATCCTCCCAAATGCCACTACCACTGGTTACTCAAAATTGCATGCTAACCTCTAAAAATCTCTGCTGGATTCTAGATGCCTCCATGTTGTCATACACATTTTTCCAATTCTTCCTGCCTCTGTGTATCATTCAAACTTCTGAATGGTGTTGACCAAAGGTCTGAAATTTGTCATATGCCCAGGCCCAAACTTCCAAAGCATGGTACAGGAAGGTTTCTATAGTGAGAACCAGGGAGTGCCTCCAGTCAATTTTCCCACAACAGAACTCCCTAAAACTAAGCAGGGATATTGAGGCATTTGCCTAGATAAACTCTCATAGAAAGAAGCCGGTACTGGTGTTTCAGTGAGACATGGAGAGGCCTTTAACTTGGACTTGAAAGAGTATGAAATGAAATGGCTGAGTGCAGGCCACGGAAGAAAATTGCAAAATTCCTTCCCTGCCACCTACTACCTGTGGTATTGAGCAAGTTACTTGACCTTCTCTTCTCTAGATTTTTTCATCATTTTAAAAGGAATAATGACAGTGGCAATTATGGATTATAGGAAGATGTAAGAATTAATTCATGAATGTGCTTAGTACTGGGTTTGGCACTTAGTAGAAAGCACATTATAAATCTTAGCCATCATTTGTTGGAGTGGAGGTAGTGAGTATGGTGTGACATAACAAATGTTGACAAGAGAGTTGATAGGAATCACTTATTGGTTAATATGAGATGAAAGAAAGGGGATCACAGATCAACTCTAAATTGTGGTTAAAGCAAGTATGTGGATTGTAGTACCATTTAATGAAATGACACCAATTGCCATTCTGCCAGTTTCTTGAGTTTGATCACCCACACTCTGCATGCTCATGAATTGTTTTGTATAAAAAGCCTCTTGGTTCTACTCAGCTTTAGGGATACTGTAATACATTACCCTTCCCTTAAGGTTTCACTCCTGCCCCAACACACAGAATGCAAAATTACTGATTTTATGTCTGTTCACCAGTATCTATATCCATCCAGTATCAGTATCTATAGCAATGACTCAGAAAATATTGGCATTTCAGGAACTTTCCAAAGCATTCTATGTTTCAATGACTACCATCTGGCTAGTTTTTTTCCCAAATTATAAGGTGGTTAACTCATATTTGATATACATAATCTAACAGAGTCTACCTCAAGCTTTGACTCTTGCTGATTTTTTTTTTCCATAAAATGTCACATACTCACATGTTCCATCTATGGGAGACCAGTTCACTTACCATGTTTCTTAAGATCAATATAGTAAAACATAATTGGACAAACCAAAACTTGCCCTAATAAGATTTAGTCTCTGTATTAATAATAGAGTTTCATATACAAAGTTATGTACTTCTTTGTAGTTAATCAAGTTCCATCTTCAATACCACTTTTTTTCTTTGTTCAAATGTTTAATTAGGGAGGGACAGAATTTCAAAATTCAAAAGAAATTTTAAAAGTGAATTTAACAAGTACCTAATGTGAGAGAAACAACAAGAATAAAAATTCACCAGAGAAAAAAGCTTGCTTAGACTGCACCCTTGATGAATGTCCCGCATATAGAAAAAGGAAAGGACACCTTGCTTACAAACCACACCACCCAGGAAAGTCTTTTAAAAATACACTAAACAAAAATAGTTGAGTGACAGAAAGTTATTTTTTAAATCAGATATGTAGTCTAAACAAAGATTAAATATAAAGTCTTTAATGTTTAGACTAGAGAAAATATTATTAAAATTTCAGGAAAGCTTCTCTTTCTTTCCTTTGGCTTTTAAAATAAAACATTTTTTCCACAATGCATCTTAGCCAACTGAAAACAGGAAAAGCAATGGAAAAGCCCAGGCTCCATGATAGGACAGAAGGCTGATAAAAGTTACTGTAAAAACAAGATCCATCCAAAAATCCAAAGCTAAACAGGACTCCCTCTCATTTCTGCAAATTGTTTTTTCTTTTGTGATTTACCATCTAATGAAAACTTACATGAAACAAAAATTTGGCATCTATTTATCTCATGAGGATATTTTGTGAAACACCATATATTAAATGCTTAATTCTTCCACTGAAAATATTGAAGGAAATATTGGACCTTCATTAATCATATCAAAGCAGTATATTACTCCAAAACAGAAAAGAATGTTCTTATAAAGGCAACATTAGAGTGGAAGCCAAAGGAACTAGAATATGTCTTTTAAGTAAAAAAAAAACCTGCAGCAAAGGACCTTTTCGACCTTGTGCGAGACAAATTCAAGTACTAAACTGTACTTTGGATATATTAAAAAGTTGCTTCGTGGATATGTATGTATGTATGTGTATATGGGTGTGTGCGTGTGTGTGTGTGTGTGTGTGTGTAATGTCATGAAGGAGCAGAAAGTTCTAAGCACAGTCCTCTCAATTCATGCTCTGTCACTAAGAAAGGAATTTTTCAAGTAACCCCGCTCTAAAAATTCTTTACTCCCCTGGCACCAAAAGAGTGACATCTGTTCACAAATTCATGAATGAATATGGCAACACTTGAATGGGAGCCATATAACTGCAGCACCTAGTTCGTTGCCTTAAACCAGTGGTCCCCAATCTTCCGAATGCCATGACCCTTTAATACAGTTCCTCATGTTGTGGTGACCCCCAGTCATAAAATTATTTTCGTTGCTACTTCATAACTGTAATTTTGCTACTGTTACGAATTGTAATGTAAATATTCGATATGCAGGGTGTATTTAGGCGACCCCGGTGAAACAAATAGTTAGTCAAAATATCTGTTGAACAACAGTGTGAGAAAAATCACCCATCAAAAATGACCCTAGGTGGTCTATAGTTAACTTACCTGCCACCTGGATATTATAATTATCTGCCTCATCATGCTTGTGTGTTTCACACCAATTCACTTGCTGCTACCTGAGCTTGGAGTGCCCGTCCCCTAATTTTGCATGGATGACTCCGGCTTGTCTTTCATGTAAATCAGCCAATGTCCCAGGGGAGACGCAGGCAAGTCCGAGTAATAGGTGAGACTTTAATGAGGGGTTTATTTATAAAGATGCAAGCAGGGCAATAGTACGATGTGACTTTTTAGCAGGTGAATTTGCACATACAGATATCTGCCCATGACTCTCAGCTCCAATTCCATCCTAATTTCTCACCTATTTCAAGATGCTTGTTATTAATTAAGCAGGAAATTCCTTAAAACTAGATTCCATGTGGTGAATGATCTTACGTCACTCATCTGTTAGTACTAGTTCGGATGCTGAGTTGAAAATAAGTTACATTTTTTTCAAATAATAGAATAATCTATTGGGATGATTTATACAAGATAATTCTATTCATTAAGAAACTTCTCAGGGTAATGACATTTATTTCAAAGTCACTTGAAGAATTCATCCACCTTGAAAGAAAATGGTAATTAAAAAAATAATGGGTATCACAACAACACATTTTGCTTTTTATTTTTTCTTTCAGGGATTTTGTAAAACATCAAGTAAAACCCCAGAATGTTGGATAAGGTAATTAATTAGTTTGGGCCAGTTGATGTATTCCGACAACTGTGTCGCGTGCAGCAGAAAGAAAGAATTGTGAGATGATATGATTCATTCCTTTTACGGGAAAAGTTGGGTTTGGTTTTTAAAGATTATTCCTGTCAAACAGCAAATACAGTAAACTACACACAACTCCCCTGATTTATCACCTCATCACTCTCTCTATAAAGGGTCTTCATTTCAGATTTCTTTCAGGTACCAACATTTCCAGTGAGTTTGGCTCTAGCCCATGGCCCTGATCTGACCCCTCCCCCCCAAAAAAAGCCCTTAAGCACTTATGATTCCAAGACAGCATATATTTCTGAGAGAGCCAGACTAGCCTAGAGCTAGTAATAGGTTGTTAAGATTTAACAAGGAAAAGTAAGGGTCCATTAGGAGGTTAGAATGGCTTGGCTGGGAAGGGAGAGAGGGTGGAATCCAAAGTTTAAATAGATTGGAAATAACTATGCTAAAAATCATTTTAACAATCAGGTTTAAAAATAGACTTTATTAAACTATTTCATAAAGCATTATGCAGAGGCAAAAATAAAAAAATCCAAAATCTTTAATTGCATATTGCGAAAGTGAAACTGATATAAGGTAGTTTTATACCACCTGTATTGAGTCTAGGTGAACATCTAGGCATATATTCACAGAAAATAATTGGTTGCCCATGTCACAGGAATAGGACGTTTAGGTTAAACATGTGACCATGTCCATGAAGACTGCCAGTGTCAGCTCATCCACCTCTTTCAAAAAGTGGAAGAGAATCAAGCTTCTTAGACGAACATGAAGAATAAAACTCAAGCAAATTCCATCAAAATGTTCCATTTATATTCCATGCTAAGTTAAACTACTTATATATATTTATTTCAATGTAACTTTTTTCTTATAGACTCTATGGATCTTATCATAAATTTTCAACATATTCTTGTACTGTTTAATTCGATGAATTATAAAACCAGTAGCTTTAGTGACAGTGAATGGCTGAGATGCTCAGAGCAATGCTGCATCTCTCTGCAGTTTAAAACGGGCAGAGCAATTTTCTTACCAAGGTTTAACTTCCTTGAGTCAAAGCCATCCACTTTAGAGTACAGTTTTGTAAGTTTTGACAAAGGCATGCAGTGGTGTAATGGGTACCACAGGTCAGATACAGAACAAACTTCCCTAAATGTATAGCAGTTTAACAACAGCTACTTTTTACAAGTCTGATCCATGACAAAAATTAAATATCCTGCTTTTTTACTTTGACTGATTAATAGAGGACATCCAATTACAGAATCATTAGACACAAAGTCAAATGCAGTTATTGGACAACTCAAGTCTCTTGTCTTTCAGTATAAGGGGCATATATTATGCCTCTCTCTCTCTCTTTTTCTTCCCCTCTCTCTCCTACCTCCCCCTTTTCCACCTCTCTTCCGCTCTCCCCCTCCCCCTCCCTTACCCTCTCTTTCTTTTATATCACCCCCTCAACACACATATACCCTTCCCTACTTCTTTTCAATATAAATCAGGGTTTTATATTTTTATTTTTGCTATCTTTGCTTTATACCGACAGCCACCCTTCTGATTTGTATTAACAGGAAAGAAAATCTCTCCAAAACGATATTACCTCACAAGCAAGAATGTAGAACTACATTAGTTTTCTAATATTGGATAAAGCATGTTTGGGGCTAAATGTGGACATCAGCAGTTTTAAACCCTAAATCTCGTGCATCTGGCACTCTTTATTGTCTTAGAGGTTTCATCATTGGATGCTTAAAATCTTTCTCCTGGCAGCAAAAGTCTCCAGTGAGGTTTTTATATGACTTGCTAAGAAATGCTTGGTTTCAGAAGTCATTCCTTTCGATCCCTGGGGAGACATGGCTGCTAGAGTAACGCTGCCCTTGAGCTACCTGCTAGATGACTTCGGAAAATCCTCTAATACAGAAGCAATATTTAAATTAAAACAGACAGTTTGAAAACCTGTTTTTACTTTGTGCATGGTAAGAGTTCAAATTCCCTCGGTTTTGTTAGCTGATAACTGTTTCTGGTTTTTGTTTTAACTATTTTTCAAATTAAGGACAGTGAAGGAAATTTGGAGACTCGACTGTCCATATTTTTTGGAAATAATAAAGCATATCCTTTATCATAATTAGACTTCGGGTAGCTGCAAAATCACTCTTCCCGTCCCTGTGGTCCCTCAGCGCACGGTGTTTTTCCTGAATGGATGATGGACCGATGCAAGGATCTCAACATGGATCGCAGAACAGAAGTCGCCTGTGGCTGTGCACGGTTGCTCAGGATGCATGAATTTTGAACTGGACCTGTCCTTCATGTGGATTAACCTGCCTCCATGCCCCAAACCCTCCATTTTTACAAGAGTGTATGTATAAAAACTAAACTTCATTGTATGGATTCCTTTTAGTACCCTTTTGTTGTGTCAGCTACTTTTGCAGTAATTTAGGTACCGGTCTTCCTACACTAATACTCGGCAAGATGCAAAGTTCAGCTGGCTGGTTTCCTTTTAATTGATCAGCCCAACCCAGATATTCTTGGACATAATCTCAGCCATTTTAGCCTCTAGTAAGATCTTATAAATCTGCAAGCATTCTTTACCCTTCCTAATATCAAAGTAATATGGAATACCCCTTTCAAAATCTTTATACCAGTGGTTCTCAAAATGTATGTCTTTCAGAAATATCTGAGCCTTTTAGAACTCAAATTGCTAGTCCCCATCTCTAGAGCTAGTCCCCATGTCTAGTTATGGTGCAATAAATGTCCCTAATCTAATCAAGAGGAATTCAGAAGACATATTGATTGAGGTTCTTAATAACAACAATGAGATAATTATGTCTAAAGCATCCAAGCTCAGTTCTATTTACTAATGCATTCTAATAAGTAATAGGAAGAACTTTTATTCAAATTAAAATAAATTGCTGTCATTTATCTCCTCCTGTTGGCCTCAGGATAAACTCCTAGGATACCTACGAAAGTCTCCATGCTACTATTATGATCAGAAGTAGGAGAATGAACTGGATTTCATCCCACAGTAACTGGGGAGGAAGGGATTGCAAAGAAAAATAACCAGTATTTTTCATGGAAAGGAAAGCAGGAAGCTTAATATCTGAGACAGAATAAGAAAAGAAGAGGTATTGCCAAGGAGCAGATTGACAAAGAAAGCCAAGGCTTCATGGAAAGGAGGATCTGGATATCCCAACACATTCTCTTTGTGCCTCTACTGGTAGTGACACGTGGACTGTCTGTGGTTTCTCCTCAGTCCTGCTCACCAGTATCTCCCCTGCAGGAAAGTTCACCCAACTAGAATAGCTCCTGGTAATGATTCGGAGCTAAAAGAATATCTGGATACTATACGATTCTAATATTGAACTCAGAATGGTCTTTTACCTCTTTATTTATTTAAATTAAGATATAATTTCAATAAAGCTCTCTTCAAAGTCAAAATTCATACTAGAAATCCTTACTTAATGAGTTCTCTTCATGAAATTCATACTAGAAATCCTTAGCCTTTAATTAAATCTCCAAATTTTTCATTGTTTCTTTTTTTGTTTTTTTGGTCTATATTCTACAGATTGTAAATAAATTTGCAAATCAACTCTGCAGACACTTTGCCAAAAGTTTGAGTAGAGAAAACACACAATAACAACCAAAAGAAATCCATGAAAGTTCTGGTTGACTTTCCTTAATGAAACATATATTAAAAGAAGGCCTCCTACTGCAGAAAATTTTAGGGACAAAAACAAAGGGACGTGGGTGGCCCGCTGGCAGTCAGATCCGGGAAGCAGTAGTTATAGAACTATTCCTTAAAATTAACACTCTTCCTTTCGAGGCCTGGGCCTCTTTGGGGCTAATTAAATTTGGAGACTATAACCAAAAGGTAGCAAAACATGTTTCTCTTTAAAAAAAAAATGGCTTGCCAGTTCATCTCTACTGAGACCCCTCTAAGAAAAAAAAAAAAACACAACCAATGTCATGTTAGAAAAGACAAATTATGTGTTAGTTGTAATAAAAAGTTTATGGCAAAAATTTCAAGATTGCATACATGTTTGTTCATCTACTTAATCAATTAATTTCATGAAGAGAACTCATTAGACACCTACTGTGAATCACAGACTAGGAGCAGCCCTTCACATTGCTTGAGTCTTAAAGGAAATGTGTAGAACTACTAGATAATCCATTGTTTATACTTTTGCTTATTTTTCCCCATGCTGATTGTCAAGACCTAAGTTACACAATCTGTGTCCATGGCTAAAAGCTCCCATATTTTATTTAAATCAAGATATAGTTTTAAACATATGCTGCCCATTGATGTTCTCCCTATCCTTCAGCCATCTAATCTAATAAAAGAATAATATGCTAATTGTGTCACTCTGCTATACCCTAAACCATGCCACCACCAATCAGAGCGACTATATGCAAATTAACCCAACCAAAATGGTGGCTGGCAGCCACGGATCTAGGCAAACAGGTTTGCTTGCACTGGTGATGAAGGAAACTAAGCTTCCCCACCTGCCTAGGCTGGCCATACACCCCAGGGGAGACCCCCACCCTGAAGGGAATGTGTCCAACCTGCAAACAGTCATCTGCCCCTCACCCAGGCTGGCCAGGAACCCCAGAGGAGACCCCCACCATGAAGGGGCTGCGGCCAGCCTGCAAACAGCCATTAGCTTCTCACCCAGGCTGGCCAGGCCTCCCAGCAGGACCTCCTCCCTAAAGGAGATGTGGCCAGCCTGAAAATGGCCCTCAGCCCCTCACCCTGATCTGGGACACCTTTCAGGGCAAACCAGCCAGCACCCACCCATGCACTAGGCCTCTATCCTATATAATAAATGGGTAATATGCAAATTGACCCTAACAGCAAAACCACTGGGAATAACTGGTCACTATGACACACACTGACCACCAGGGGGCAGACACTCAATGCAGGAGCTGCCCCTGGTGGTCAGTGCACTCCCACAGGGGGAGCTCTGCTCATCCACAAGCCAGGCTGCCATTACAGCAGTGGTGGTGGAGCCTCTCCTGTCTCCTCAGCAGCGCTAAGGATGTCCGACTGCAGCTTAGGCCTGCTCCCCACTGCCAAGTGGACATCCCCTAAGGGCTCCTGAGCTGCCAGAGGTATGTCTGACTGCCAGCTTAGGAGTGGGCCTAAGCCAGCAGGTGGACATCCCCCGAGGGGTCCCAGACTGCAAGAGGGCACAGGCCTAGCTGAGGGACCCCCCTGAGTGCACAAATTTTTTGAACTGGGCCTCTAGTTTATTTAATAAACATTTACCTTGTAGTGAGAACCTACAAGGCATGGGTACTAATTAAATAATTATTAATAATAAAAATAGCAATAGTAAAAAGGCTATCCTTCCCTTTAATAAGACAGAGTTTAAAAGGCATCCACAAAATAATATGATGATTACTTAGAAAGGAAGTAATTATAAGTTGATAAGAAGTGTGAGGTCCGGGAATATGAGATGTTTCCTGGGCTAGCTCTTGAAATAGATATCTTTCAAAGGAAGAAAGAGTAGGGTGAAAGACAACCAGGATTGGAAGAATACTGCAGAGTCCAAGGCATGCAGAAGCAAAGATCAGTCCACTGCTACCTCTGTCTTACTCCCAGGGGAGGTGATCAGACAGGGCATGGAGGGCCCAGCTATCAAAGTCTCCATGTGCAACCCTGCTTGCCAGTGGCCACCACAGAAAAAAGATGGCCTCAGACCTACTCCTATTTTCAAAGTCTCATGCTAGACATCTCTGGGTAATGCAAATCTATCCCTTTAATGAAACCCAGGAAATAGACAAATAAAAAATTGGGAATAGATGCCATGCTCCTAACAGACTACATTAGCCAATGTGGTATTGATTAGCCATACATGGCTATTAAACACTGAAATGTGACTACTCTGAATTAAAATATAATTGAAAAATACACACCAGATTTCAAAGACCACATGTATAAACATATATACCATATAAGTATCCATAAAAATGTATATACACACTTTTAATAATTATAAAATCAGTGTTTATTAAAGTATATTTCATTTTCAAATTTGAGCTATCAACTGTTAAAATGTGTATACATTTTGGGGGTATATCCTGTATTATGTCAATTACTTTTATAATGATTACATATAGAATATATAATCAATACATAGTAATACGTAAGCAATACATATTAAGTTATAGTATTTGGAAGCATTGGTTAAATAAAATATTATTAACATTAATTTCACCTGTTTCTCTTTACTTTTTTTAATGCATCTACTAGAAAATTTTCAATTATATATGTGGCTTACATTATATTTCTACTGGATAGCACTGCCATAACATAACATTACTTATTAAAACACAGTTTCAATCAAATGCTTAAGTTGCTTTTTATATAGAAAATAATAAAACTATTCATGAACTACATTTTGGGTCCAAATTATAAAAATTCCATAAAAATTTAAAAAATTTAACTGACCAATTATTTAATAAACTATGAAACATACACTATTTGATATTTGCTTAAATATGTATTTAATATCCTAATATAGATAGTAAAGCTCTTATTTTTTGAACTGGGGAGAAATAGTAAAAAAGCCCTAGAATGTTATAATCTAAAATACCTAAATTAAAAAATGCAAAGTCTCTTAAATTTCCAGTTATAAGTCACTCTTCCAAAATTGAGCCTAAATGTAATTTGAAATAATTCACATTTCACTTAAAAAAATTTATTACTTTCCATATAAATAGGCTGTAAAATTTTCTTATTTAATCTTACCTTCTATGTTAGCATGTCTGTTCATTTTCGAATTTTTTTTCAGTGTCCAAGGAAAAGTCTTTCTTTATTAATTTTATTGATCTCCTTCATACTTTTGAAAGGTTCAGCAGCTCATCTTTTCCAAGAATAATACTTCCAGGCCTTCCATCATATTTAATTGTGACTCAGATATGTATTACTGATGTCAATTGGCTTGCTCCATCAGAATTATTTTGTGTAAAAGACTCCTCAGTGAGGGAGGGGTCAGAGGTGACCCTCCTGTGGACCCTCTGCTTACATCCCCCCAGCACTCCTGTCTAGTACTCCCCTGTAAGACTCTTCATTCAGGGCTTTCTCTCAGCAAAAGGAAGCTCAGCCATGCTGGGGAGCTAACTCCCTGCCAACCCTGAGATGAAAAGGAATAAAAATCCTTCTCCATCCTATACCAAATTTTTGAGCTGGAACCCAGATTCTTTGTCCACCAGAATCAAAGAATAAATCCACACAGAGAAAGTGGTATAGCAAAGATGGAGATTTACTGAAGAACAAGTACAAACTCCCATGTAGGGAGGGGAAAGAATCCCACAAAATTAACTCCCAAGTAGGCAAGGAGAGAGTCCCACTGAGTTCTTTTGCCCCATGGCTTATAAAGGCTGCAGTTCCTGTGTCCTGATATCCCCTCTGATTGGTCAATAAATTGGTTACTATAGTGATTCCTAAGGCCCTCCTCCTTCATAGTCCTTCCATTTCTCTGGGCTTTCTTCTTTTCCATCTGAATGAAGGGCTCCCTTCTCTTTATTTGTAAATATAGACCTTTCCTGGCTACTTCCAGCCCCCTTGTCTTATATAAATGCAACTGTTGCTGCTCCCTTGTCTTATGGAGATGTAACTGCACCTGGCTTCCCTGTGTTATGGAAATGTACCTTATCCCTGTCTCCAGCCCTGTGCTTTTACAGGGACCCCAATTCTAAAAAACCCTAAGCCTGCCTATGTTCCTCCAAATTCCTGCTTCAACACTATCGTGCCATTCGTCCCCAACCATATATCATTTTCTCTTTTCTTCCACTCAACCAGTCCTCACTATGGTACCATTGAGCCCCATTGGGGCTCATGGACATGTATCGTGACAAGCACACCCATTTAAAATAACAAACATAAACATAATAAAACTATAACTCCTCAAAGCACTTCTTATGTTAAAAATGCAAAGTAATAGAGATTTTTTAAATACAGTAAAAAATAACCTACCTAAAAATAAAATTCTTTGTCAGAGAATTTCTGAAACCAAATGATGAATTAGTATTTTAGAGATAAGAGAAAGGTGGAAATTCAAATTAAGATATCTACTCTCTGACTCATCAGCACTGCTCCTGACTACAGGTGTATGTTTCCAACATATAACTAACTCTACATTAACTAGCTTCCTTGGTGAGATCACGGTACACTGTATCCAGTCTATAACCCA
The DNA here is from genome assembly GCA_004026665.1 of Murina feae. Lineage (NCBI taxonomy): Eukaryota > Metazoa > Chordata > Mammalia > Chiroptera > Vespertilionidae > Murina > Murina feae. The sequence continues at coordinate 1,782 of PVJC01009471.1, read as the reverse complement.
TTATGATAATTCATATAGGCATTATAACACTCCACTGTCATCTGACAGCATCTCCTGGGTGGCTAAAAGATAAAAATAAATCCCCACTCAAAGAACAAATAAGGGAGAGAAAGAGAGAAAAAGTTTTTAAAAAGTGTTAGTGAAAAATTTATTTTTTAATCTTCTTAAACACTCTGCACCTCTTGATGTATAATGAGTCCTTTAATTTGGCTTTTCTGATACACACTTTAAATTCGGAGTAAACAACTATTGAAAAAATAATGAGGTTCAGATTAAAAGTCCACAAACAACAGCACAATTAACTATCTTAATAAAATCTTGGAACTAAGCACCAACCCAGATGCCAAGAAGCATAAGGTAAAACAAATGAAGACCTGAGCCAAATGCCGCACCAGCTCGTGGGAAATGCAAATCTACCAGCCTCTCTTCTATTTTCCTTGTTTAATTGTCTTTAGAATGAGGTCCTTGGGGTAATTTCAAGTATGTATTCTAAAGTTAATTGCTCTTTTTTTTTTTTAGACTTAATGATTGGAGGATACTGGAAAAAATAGAATTAACATTTTAAAATGTGAAGAAATTATTCAGATTATCTACATTCAAATGTTGTTTTCATGCACGTTAATGGTTTTAGTAAAATCAGATTTGAAGGATTAATGCATTGAATTAAATTTTACTTCTAAAGCCATTATCCACTACAGTGATAATGTAAGAGTCATAGTGTATGTTTCATTTTAGAGAATGTTCTAAATTAATACTTAATTTTATCCATGTTGATGATACAAAGCTATAGAAATAGTTGGCAAATGTAATGTATACTCTAAATATTCGTTTCAATTCAATGAATAAATAATTTAATTGAACAGATACAATAATTTTATAGAACAAGTTGAGTAGCTTGAAAGAATTTGCTGATATGAAATCATGAACAGTTTTCTGAATATTTTCCCTTACAAATAAATCAAATTAAAATTAGCACCAAATTATTTGGGGAAAAATATTTAATTTATAAATAGTACATGAGGCAATTTAGATAGATAAGATGACTTATTGTGTCATATTAGAAGGTAATAAGACTGGATGGCAGTTAGTATTGGGTTCTAATGCTTTAGATAAATTACTTAAGTGCCCTAAGACTCATTTTCCTCTTGAAAAATAAAGATTTGGAAATGATTATTAAGGCCCTTTATAGCATTAAAAATGTTTAGGTATTAAAAGAAAATTCCCACACTACACCTATCAGATTGCAGATGACAAAAGTCATCCCTAGTGTATGAAGAAGATTTCAGGAAATAGCTCTCATGTGCTGCTTATGAAAATGCAAATGTGGAAGACCATGTTGGAGAGGAAGTTCTTAATACCTAGCATACAAATATTATGTGCATGTGTATATATCATATGTATAGTTTTATGTGTATATAATTATTATATATGTGCATAAATGTGTTGTACAAGTAAGATATTGGTAGACTAAATAGACCCAATTATTTATTAAAACCAGATCCTCTGGAATAGTAGAATTAACTGTATAACAATGCAAAGAAACCTCTACATTTAGAAGAATTGTAATAGTTATGTACGACTTGTGACTCAATTTCCTCAGTTCTGAAACATAGATTATTATGCCTGATATAAGAAATAAAACATGTGAGGTAAATGCAGTATTCCCCCCTCCCACAATCACATCAAAATTTACTACTATAATACAGAACAACCAATACTCAGAACCACCTGAAATCTAGCTAAATGGAAATCCTACAACTAGGGAATTAAAGAAGAAACACC
>PVJC01009470.1:25803-45944 GCA_004026665.1 Murina feae | reverse complement strand
CAGGGAGCAGGAAAAGGCTGGCCTGACCACGAGGGGAGTTTTCCCTGCTTTCTGGTGGCTGGAGGAAGATGGGCAGTAGGCAAGCTTGGGAGGCAGGCCGCACCCAGCCCTGGCCATGCTCAAAAAAGAGAACAACATGCAGGGGAGGGCAAGAGTCTGAGAGATCAACATAGAGGGGGTGCCTGCTCCAAGCCTCCACGGTGTGCCTGGGGGGAGGCCCCCGGCAGGTAGACACACACAGGAGGACTGCTCCAAGCCTCAGATGCAGCTGGGGGCAGGTCCCCAGTGGCCACACACACACACACACACACACACACACAGAAGGTGCCTGGCAGACTGGGGCCATCATAGGACATCCACTGAGGGGTCCCAGACTGTCAGAGGGCACAGGCCGGGCTGAGGGACTCCCTCCACCCCGAGTGCACAAATTTTTGTGCACCGGGCCCCTAGTATAATATATAATACTGATCTCTATATTAAGATTACTATGTATAATTATATTATTCAGATACCGTGGAAGACAATCTCCTAGGTGTTTTAGTATGCTTTTTTTCACTTATGTGATTGTCCCTATAACCTAACAAGACATTTTTTTTCACTTGAGGAAGTTGAGAAATCTCAGAGGTTAAGTATTTGCCTAAGGCCACACAACTAGCCAATCACTGGGGTCTAAGATTTGAGTCACTGAATGTCCTCAGGGGGTGTCTTCAAACACTACCAACTTTCCATTGATTTGCTGAATTTCACCTCTGCTGTTTCTAGTAGTGAGCCTAATCTAGAACTTAGCCATTCCAGTTCATTAAACAAGGGTCATCTCTTGCTTCCAGGAGATCCCTAGGTCAGCTTCTTACTCTTCCACGCTAGTGGGAGAAATTCATTACCATATCGCTATTTGGGGCTACTTTCTTCTCAGATCTCCAATAAAGATAATAAAGTAATTTTTAAATTATTTTTTTTGACACAGTTTAAGGGGCTTAATTTTTTGACACAGTTTAAGGGGCTTTTTAGACTCATCCTCTTACTTGAGCAAATAACAACCCAAGAATGAGAATTGGATCATTCAACAGGCCTATGTGTTTTTCAATAATCTTTTTATATCCCAATACATAAAACCCCGACGTATAAAACAGATAAAGTGATGAGAAACTTTCTCAGGAAGGTTATATGCCTCATAAATAGCTATGATTTAGGGAACCCACAAAGCACCTCCTAGTTATGATTTAGGGAACCCACAAAGCACTCTTGGATTTACTGAGCTTCTGACTCTTAGCCCAGGGCATTTTTTTCAGAGGGAAAGAACATGTTGCCATTTTCCCCTTCTGTTCTTGGATTTTGACTTTCTACCTTGACCTCCAATGATTTAGTAGATTAACCAGAAAAATTCTTGCCACACTATCAGAGTCCTTTTCAAGCTGGTGTAAACTTTCTTTTTCTTTTTTAAAAAAATTTATTTTATTGATTTTTCACAGAGAGGAATGTAGAAGAATAGAGAGTTAGAAACATCGATCAGCTGCCTCCTGCACACCTCCCACTGGGGATGTGCCCACAACCAAGGTACATGCCCTTGGCCAGAACCAAACCCGGGACCCTTCAGTCCACAGCCCGACGCTCTATCCACTGAGCCAAACTGGTTAGGACTCTGGTACGGAGTTTCCATCATATTTATAAGATAATCCAATCATATGAACTTGGCTTTACAGTCTTGCATGATCTGGCCCCTTCCTATCCCTCTAACCTTTGTCCCTTGCTCACTCAGTTTCATCACACTGGCTTTTTTTAGCTTCTTGCATTCACTGAGCTATTTTCCAAACTGAAGGGCTTTCTTCCATGAATACCCCCTCCGCTCTTACCTCCCACTCACCATCCCAGGGCAAGGCCAACTCTCTTTCCTTTGGTTCTCAGCTCATATGCTACCTCCTCAGAGATAATGCCATCATCATCACTCAGTTTAAACACTCCTTCCCACCCCCTATTGCTATCACATTGACCTATTTAAATTTCTTCAGTGTACTATTTAATATTATCTTCTCTTTAAATGTGCTTATTTCTTTTTTAAAAAATATTTTTTATTGACTTCAGAGAAGAAGGGAGAGGTAGAAAGATAGAAACATCAAGAGAGAAAATCATTGATCAGCTGCCTCCTGCATACCCTCCACTGGGGATCAAGCCTGCAACCTGGGAATTAAACAGTGTTCTCCTGGGTCATAGGTCGATCCTCAACCATCTGAGCTATGCCAGCCCAATAAATGTGCTTACTTCTTTATTGCCAGTTTCATGGTTATGATATGAAAGCAGGGGCCTTATTGGTTCTGTTTCACTCTTGCACTCCCAATTCAGAACAGGGTCAGGCTCATGACAGCACTTATTGAATATTGCTGATTTAAGGGCAATCTGATAGTTCCGGATAGTTTAACATTGAAGATAAATTCCTTAGGAGTTCATTCCTTTTCCCACCGCCAAACTATGAGTAGCCTTTACTTTTGGCCTTTACATACCTGGTCTATTGTCTCAAAAATGTTGGTGGCTGCTGCACGTCCAGTTGCAAAGGCTTCCAAACAAGAAGATGCATTGCCAAGATTTAAAGCTCCCACTATGACACTGAGGAAAATCTGAAGTGAGAACAAATAAAGATGGTGTTCATGTGTTTTGGGGCTATCCATGTGAACTCAGAGATTTCAATCAACACAAAGTGGGTTAGAATAGTGATATGATAATTTGATTCATTATATAAATAGCCTTATAAGGGCTTTCCTGAAATAATAAAGACAATATGATTAACTTGATTGTCCTAGAACTTGGTACACACAATATAGATCTGCTACTACTACTGCTATATTACTGCTACTAGTATGCTAGCTATTAGGATAACTACTACTACTGGTACTATACTACTACAAGCAATAATAATAATAATAATAATAATAATAATAATATTACGTTTCTATGTGCTTTACCCTGTATTACTTCATTTAATCTTTAACAGAGGTGTATAGAGGTTACCGAACTTACATATGTCACAATATATATTAAGTGGTAGAGCAGTATCTATCCCCATTCATGAGTGGCCTTCTGTCTACCTCCCAGATTCACCTGCTGGAGGTGGGGTGGCCAAGTTCCTGTGCAGAGCTGGGGAAGCTGTCATTGATTCACCAACTCATCCATCTCATTAGGTTAGGTAAAGGTGACCTGATCATGACCCAATTTATCAGTTTCTAAAGGAAGAGAAAATTCCTCACACTGGCCTCTAGGAGGAGCACAAGACTTCTTCTCGCCACCTTTTCAACCAAAGATTAATTACCCGTCACTTAATTCAAATGGAGGTTATCTCAATGGTCGCCATCTATAAGGGACTACAGCTATTTGTTGAACTAAATATTGACTTTTACATGAATGTAGTCTTTTTCAGGGAATCGTTTTCATATGATCCTGATCTGTGGTGATTTCCATGCGCTGGATTCTGCCCACAGTCCCTTTCTACTCTTTCTTCCTTATGGCTGGACTATGGGCTTCTGAGAGGCTCCCAGCCGTCTCCCTCCCTCTTCAGTCACCGCTCCATTCCACACATCAGGATTACGTGGTTCAGCACCCTCTTGACTTCTCCCTGAATCCCCCGCTCTACGTAGGGGGCAAACATTACCTCTTCACTGTCCTTGTTCCTTTGCCTTAATTATGGCAGGTAGGTCCTCCTGTGGGCAGATTACTTAATCTTTCAAGCCCCAATTTCCTGATCTATATAGCACAGAGATAAATGAGAGTATATCCCTCATGTGATTGTTATGAGCATTAAATGAGATCATGCACGTAAAGGTTATTAATCCAGTTCAGCCATATAAATAATAGTAATGATGATGAAGAAAGAAGCATGATTTCACAGTTAGGAAGTGATAAGGTGAACAGAAAGAACCATAATTGTGGTGTAGTTTGGGCTGAGACCACTGTACTCCAAAGTCTTCCTCTCTGAGCAAAGGAACCCTTCCCTGTGTACAAGCTCAGGGGTCAATAAACATTGTCTCCAAACAGCCAGATGGTAATAGTTTAGGCTTTTCAGGCCACATGGGCTCAGCAATTACTCAACTCTGCTATCTAGTACAAAAACAGTCATACACAATATTAAACAAATGGCTATGGCTGTGTTCCAACAGAACTCCATTTACAAAAACAGGCAGCAGGCTGGCGTTAGCTTGCAGGCCATAGTTTGCTAACCCCTGGTCTAGATTCTAGACTGACTCACAAGGGTACTAAACTGAGGTTTGGGCTTACATCCTCACTCAGCTAGGCTTTGCAAGCATTACCTCAAATAAAGGTCTCTCTCAGGGTTCTTAGAACAGTGAGTGAGACAGGACAGAGGCAATCGGCTAATACCTCACAACGGCTGGCACGCATCCCACTAGACCCTCATTGCTCACTCCACATAACACTCTTTAGCCCTATGGACTAGTGTGGGGAAAGGGAGGGCAGGAAGGACCACTGAGAAGCAATCTACCTGTGGGTGTGCTGTGCTGGAGAAAAGGGGATCTGCGACCACTTGGGAGACAGATCCACAGTCAGGAACACAGTGGTTAATGGGTCAGGCCCCCAAAACCTGAGTTCAGACCCGACTTCATACCACTGGGCGCATATTTCTCAACCTCACGGCTCTATTTCATTTTTAAGTGGTAGTATAATAACATCAATTACAGAATAAAATTATATTACCTGTAATAATTTTATTAAATACCTCAGTGCTTCACACCGTGCATATAATTAATAATGTTATTCTCTATTACTGCTATTATTTTTTATTGTTGAGTCTTGAAACTTAAGAGGGGCATGAAAGAGCAGCCTTCTTCACCATTCAGTTCCCTTACATTTTTTTCCCCTCATAGATCACAGAGTATGATTTTTGTCTGGGAATAAATGATACTAATTGCAATCATTTATGTGAACACTTTATCATTTATGCCCAATTACTATGCAGCCAATAATGATTTTGTGCATCTCAAAATGAATTAGATTAACCTAATTGTTAATTAGTTTAGTGGATTAAAAACTCAACTCATGCATACTCAGTCTTTATAGTTTGCTGCTCAAGCATGAGTGAAAGAGAAGAAGGGCGGAGAGAGAAGAGGGGTGGGAGAAGAAAGAAAGAGAGAGAAAAAACAATCAATACTTATTCTGTTAAAGGATGTCTCCCACTTTCCCAAAGAAAAATTTCTTAAGGTGTAAGAGGAGGCTAGCAGGAAGAGGTTAGAAATAAAAGGCAGGTTTATAACTGATGACTAATACAGGGACTATAGTCAATAATATTTTCATGACTATGTATGGTACCAGGTGGGCAATGGAAATATCAGGAAAGCATTTTGTAAAGTTTATGACTGTCTGATCATTATGCTGTACACTTGAAACTAATACATAATAATAATGAATGTATATTATAATTTAAAAATAAATTGTTTAAAAACTTTACAAAATAAAAAAGTAATTGATAACTAAAATGTTAGAGAGATGTAGTATGCATGTCTGCATGTAGTAGGTACTCAAGAAATATAATTGGGAGAATGAATTATCTATAGACAGTACAGAGTAGTCCACAATCAAGCTGGAAACTCAAAGGTGAGAACTGTTAAATTAGTTAAACAAGGAGGTCATTAGACTGAAGTGATTTTATGCCTTAACAGCAGTTCTCCACCTGTGGGTCACGACTCCTTTGGGGGTCGAACGACCCTTTCACAGGGGTCACCTAAATACATCCTGCATATCGGATATTTACATTATGATTCATAACAGTAGCAACATTATAGCTATGAAGTATCAATGAAAATAATTTTATAGTTGGGTCACAACATGAGGAACTGTATTTAAAGGGCCAGAAGGTTGAGAAGCACTGCCTTAGTAGCTTACATAAGCAAACCAAAACTTAAGCCTGAAATTGCCTCAAGGTTAAGAAATCAAAACCTGCAAGAAACCAATCACAAAGAGCTAATTAGGTTTTTCCAAATAAGACACCTGCCTAAGCTATAACCAATCAAATAATGTCTTTGCTTTGCTTCTACCTATTCTCTAAAAGTCTTTGCCTCACTTCTATCAGTGAGGCCCTTCTAACAACTTCTATTTTGGCACCACTTAATTAGTATTGTTTTTGCTCAAATAAACTCCTAAAAGTTTTAATATGCCTCATTTTTTCTCTTAACAGAACCAAAAAATTGGATTCTTATAAAGAGAGCTCCAAGGGCTTTTTTAAACTCACTCTTTCCAATTGGAATCATATATTATTTAATTTTTAATTTACCAAGTTGTTGTTTTGTTTTGTTTTGTTTTTCTGTTCTCTCCTTGCAGGCATAGAATGAAAGGAAAGATGTCTTTTCTCAATGCTTGTACTTCTGCAGAATGAGCAGATATAAGCAGGTGACCAATAAAATACATTTGCATTACCTGTTCAGCTGAGGATTTTATTGGCTTGGCATTTTAGTAACTCATTATGTTTTCACAAATATGTTCATTAGCACAGATATTGTGCTACTATTAAGCTTAGCCATTATGAGCTTTAATTTTTAGCTAAGAAACAACTGACTTTCAATTTTCATGCCATAATATCTTTTGGACTCAGAAAAAAATCGTTGTTTTGCAGCTATAAAATCTTTATTTAATTGAAAATCATTAAATTGGTGGTCTCATCAATTCAATGCTCAGCCTCCTTTACTATAAAATTCCCTCATGTTGCTCATTTCTGCAGATGGACTGCACCGAATCACTAACACTGTTCTCCCTCAGACAGTGAAGGAATAAACAAAATGCCTTAACTGTGGGCTTATCTGAGACACCAACAGGAAGGGTTACATGTGGGTCATCAAGAACCAAGTACCTGGACAAGGGCTCCTGCTGTATATTCTCCATCATCCAGGACGAGTTTGGAGCCGTACCAGAAGGCCAGTGCATAACACAGGAAGATGAGACACCACATGAATCCAGTAAAAAATCCCATCACTATCCCTTTTCTAATCCCCCAGCGTTGGGCAAACACAAGGTTTTTCTCATACCTGTGAAGAGAAAACATTTGCGTCTCTTTCCGCAGCAGCAATAGTGGCTTAAGTTAGAATATTTAATACAGACCACAGTGCAGTGGCTTTCCTCAATGAAGATAAAGGATCCAAACACAGAACAGCTTTAGGGAAAGAAAACTATAACTTCTGTGTAGTTATTTAATGTTTATTTCAACCTGGCAATGAAATGAGTTGAAAGAATGATGCCTAACAAAGCCTCATAGTTGATTACTTCAGGGATGAGTACAGTGGGGTAAGCTTTGCCCCCAAGAGAAAAGAATTGTTCAGCACACTTGTCTGGACATGACGGATCCAGTACTGTTTGTGCTTATATTGTTTTATTAAGTCATGTGACATGCTTTCTATCAGAAAATGATGCAACTGTTTTCTTTCAGGTTTGAATATAGTGCCCGCACCAATTCATCTGTATGTACTCACTCACCTATCCGCCCTGTGACCAAGAATGCTATGTTGTAACATGATGGATCAGATTCACAGCAATGGTGCATGGATAACTATGTGGAAATTTAGTCCAAACACTAAGCTTCAGTAATTCTATCATTTAGCCATTAATAATGGGCATTGTCTTAAAGCTTAGTCATTCTGTAACTGCCTTCCTTCATCTCAAAAAGTAAATTCGTGGAGAATTTTAACATTTCATAGAACAAAACTGAAGGTCTAGCCAACATTTATTAATTTTTAAAATATTCACACTGCTTTTTTTATTAACAATAGAAGAAAATACCTTTCCCAGTGGAGGAAATATGCTACTGCTACTGAAATATTTTTTATGAGGAATAAGAAAACTTTATTCCACAAACCAAAAGAAGCAAATGAAAAATAAAAGAGAAAAAGAGATAATTAGAGACTGTAAATCCCATTCTCTTTTTTACTTGGTGGATTTGCTAGCACTTGAGAATGTGTAGTTGAGTAGCTGAATGAAACACATTGAATAAAAAAGTGTTCAATAAAAATATGTGAAATTGCACTTTAAATCATGTAGGCTTTTCCTTGATGGCAGCCAACTGTTATAGCCGGGTATGCAGTACAGTGTGTGTGCACACCCCACCAGTTAGCAATAAATATCTAACCTAAGATGGCTTTTTAGAAGTTACCAACTCTAATATCTTCCAAAACACACAGCGAAGGGCGTGGGAGTCCTTGCAGCGCTCCGATTGCTCTCATTACTCTGCCAAGCTGCCTCTGAACAAAAGCTCCTTCAGGGTACCGTAGACCAAGGGGAATGTGCCACTTTGCACAGAAAATGGGGAAGCTGCAGGGAGTATATGGATCAAGGAAATTCAGGAAAGTGGCAGACATTTCAATCAACCAACCTTTCAACCTCTTTTTTCTCACCACCAAAAGCAGCCACTGTTCGAATGGACGAAATGACTTCATCAGCCACTGACCCTGCTTTCGCATAGGCCTTCAACTCACGGTCAGTAAACGTGGACACACTCTAAAATCCAAAAGAAGAAAATAATATCTGAAGACCAGGTGATTAAATAAGTCAGTCTGTCACTCAGTGATTCACTTAGGTGAATAAACAGGTGTCATGGTTTAACACAAGACGAGATTCTCGCCAAGGAAGGATTTGGTCTAAATTTTATGCATGCTAAGCCTGATGCACCAGTGTTTGCTTGTTGACATATCAAAATGACTGCATTAAAAGTCAACCTCAAAACCATCAATAAAACAACCAGAAAGCCTATTGCATGGGAGAGCATATTTGCCAATGCTATTTCAGATAACGGTTTAATCTCCAAAATTTACAGAGAACTCATACAACTTAACAAAAGGAAGATAAACTATCCAATCAAAAAATGGGCAAAGGACCTAAATAGACCCTTTTCGAAAGAGGACATACAGAAAGCCACAGACATGTGAAAACTTGCTCAAAGTCACTAATCATCTGAGAGATGCAAATCAAAGCAACAATGAGGTACCATCTCACACCTGTAAGAATGGCTATCATCAACAAATCAACAAACAACAAGTGCTTGTGGTTGTGGAGAAAAAGGAACTCTTGTGCACTGCTGGTGGGAATGCAGACTGGTGCAGCCACTGTGGAGAACAGTATGGCATTTCCTCAAAATGAAAAATGAAATTCCCATTTGACCCAGTAATCCCACTTCTAGAGCTATATCCAAGAAACCAGAGACACCAATCAGAAAGGATATATGCATCCCTATGTTCATAGCAGCACAATTCACCATAGCTAAAATTTGGAAACAGCCTAAGTGACCATCAGCAGATAAGTGGATTAAAAAACTGTGGTACATCTACACAATGGAATACTATGCTGCTGTAAAAAAAGAAGGAGTTCTTACTATTTGCAACAGCATGGATGGAACTGGAGACCATTATGCTAAGCAAAATAAGCCAATCAGAAAGAGATAAATATCACATGATCTCACTCATTTGTGGAATATAATGAACAACATAAACTAATGAACAAAAACAAATTAAAAGATAAAGAAGCATCAATCAGACCATCAAACCTCAGAGGGAAGGTAGGGGAGGGTGAGGGTAAGGTGGAGAGATCAACCAAAGGACTTGTATGCAAGCATACAAACCTAACCAATGGACACAGACAACAGGGGGGTGAGGGCATGAGTGGGGGGCAATGAGGGGACAAGGACACACAAAAAGAGAAAAAAAGAAAGAAAGAAAGAGAGAGAGAAAAAAGAATAGATCTAGAGATAAGGTGCAGGGGAGGGGGTGCTAGAGATCAATCAAAGGACCTGTATGTGTGCATATCAGCATAACCAATGGACACAGACACTGGGGCAGTGGGGGCTTGCCCTTGCGGGTGGGAGTGTCTGGGGGTGTCAATGGGGGAAAAAGGAGACATGTAATACTTTAAACAATAAAAATTAAAAATAAATGAGGAAAAAAGAGATATATGCACTAATCTTTGTAAAACTGTATGTAATAAAAAATAAATTAAAAAAATAAATGATACTGCTCAAACTAAAAAAAAAAAAGTCAGCCTCAAAACCCCTCTCACAGAGTAAGTCCCAAATAGGGCATTCTCTGGGACCACAGTGCTTCAGTCATTACAGTAAAGAAGTTTTCAAGTCAAAACACAGCGGGGTGGATAGGTAAGTGGCTGCGTGGGCGGATGGCTGGGTGGGAAGAGGTCAACCAAAGAACTTTTTTGCATATATGTATAACCCATGCACACAGACAATAGGTGGTGAAGGCCTGGAGGCAGGCTAGAAGTGGTCAATGGTGGGCGGGGGGGGGAGGGGACATAGGTAATAATTTCAACAACAAAGTTTAAAAAAATAAAGCAAATACAGCCATTATTAATTATTTTTTAAAAAGTCACATTTCATTGTTACTGGCCAAAGCCATTGCACAATTCACAGACAAACATCAGAGGCAAGAGGCCGGTGCCGGCATCACGTTGTTAGAATATAGAGTGACGGAGAGGTACCGAGCCTCCAAAGGCCTAAGAAGGCAGAGGTAACTCCACAGGAGAAAGCTTCAGATAAATACTACATTATTTATCTACCAACTACCTTTGCTTTTCACAAAAAGAAAAGGACATTGTGCTTAATATTAAACAAGTTACCTTTTCTAAAATTGGACTTGGATTGAATCCTAGTTAGAATTAACTACCAACAAAATTCCTGGCACAGATGAAGAAACGAGGGCAAAAAGCAAATATTGTGGAAAATTATCTCAATCAGCAAACCTAAAAAACATATAGTACCCACACTAAGAGGATTTCTCTTCCTAGATTTTCCAAACTTTTAGCAGCAAAACTCTTATCAAACAAACTCTTAAGCACAATTCTAGGATATACAATAAGTAAAAGTAGTATTTTATTGCAATATGTTTACCTCAGAAATCCACATTTTACAAAAGGCAACAATAAGAAAAGTGAGCCAACTTTCATCAACATTTAAATTTGAGTGTTATGAATACCTGTAGTTTTTTACCACAATCTATTTCTAATTTATTTCACAAATATGTACTGGCAGCATGGTAATGAGATAATTAAGCAATTACAAATGTTATCAATTTTTGTTGCAATGATACATTAATAATCTCAAACTGATACAGGAGCTTTAAAAAATGTAGATTGGGGACTATCTGACAATTGCTCATGTTTCTCATTGTAAGTATAAAAGCCAAAGGCAAACAAAACACATAATATCTTCCACCATGTCATATATTGTCCCTCCACCTTTTCTTGCTTTGTTTTGAATTGAGCCCAGGAAGATGCCTGTATCATTTTACACAAACAGGCACAGACTTGAAGTCAAGCAGAAACCGCGCAGAGCCACCACGTTGCAAATCACTTGAAGTTGAAATGTGGGCACTGAGGCAAGGGAAGCAGTGCTCTCGGCTGGTACAAAGCCAAGGAAACCAGGCCACATCGTTGGTCTCCAGCGTGTTAAAATGTGTCACGTGATCTGCTGGAGTGTGAATATTAATTTATCATGGGTTTAGAGAAAGAGATTACATGTATTTGGCAGCAAAAATTTTTAATCAAATGTTTGCAGAATCCCCACAGACCCTCCACAGAAACTGAGGCTCCTCTGGAGTGCAGGTGGAGAGCGTTTGGTAGAAAAGACTTATGCAAAGCTTGCGTGATATGGTGGAACAAATAAAAGCTAATATCTCTTTAGTAATTAATTCTGTCAAGTGCTGTGCTAAGTGCACAATGTGGATTATGTCTTGAGTCATCATGATGACTTTGGGAGGTATTAACTGCTTTTAAGATGAGAAGACTGATGTTTCGATGAGTTAAACATACCTTTGTTAAGCCAGGTTGGGACCTAGTTAAGTGCAGTGAGCTCTTTGCTATTGTCCCTCTGTATTATCTGGCTCTATTGAAAATGGAACCAGTGGACTGTAGAGAATATTTTTCTAGAAAAATATCATCTGGAGATTGGTACATGTTGTTTGCCGGAGACCAGTCATTGTCACTCAGTAGAGAAATGTGCCTGAAGGCTGGTCGACCTTAATTCCCCTGAATAGTGGGGGAGCTATTCACCCATTGTTTAGATGGAGACTTTGATAGTTAAAGCAGCCCTCCACCTCTGTTACTGATATGTAAATTCTTGTTGCCTCTTTGTTGTTGGAGTTTCATGCCCTTAGCTTAAGGATGTGATTGTTTTCCCCTTTGCCTTAAAAAGCTTTAAGCAAGGCAGGTGTGGGGGGCAATCTTACCCACTAGTGGAAAGATGCCACGCCTGGTCTCCATTAGTCTAAATTAATTTTCTTCTAGTCTCTCTCTCTTCATTTTGCGTGCGGCCTCCTCCAGAACTCGAACCTAAACGGGAACCCTGAACCACGCGGGATGTGTAAGGTGTTCCCGCAGTTGTTCAATAATGTCAACTTTTCATTTGAATTCTACTTTCATTTACAGCAAATTGTTAGTGTGCCTGGTCCCAGAACCTGCTACCTAATGTAGTTGCTCTAATCGTAAGCTATAATAATTTCTCAATCCTTGGGCATGTGTTTTAACTGGGATGACACAAAATTCCTACTCCTACACTTTTTCTTGGCCTGTGCACCTGGGGAATGGAGACTGCTCTTGGGAAACTTCTTGGAATGGACCAAGTAATCTCTCTCTGACACTGATCAGATGGAATGGAGAGAAAACACAGATTTGATTGCAGGAATTTCTTTTAGGTTCTTGTTACTAATATGGGTACATTGGTTGGGCCTTTCTGAGGGAGCATCTGAGGGTGGGAGACCAGGGAAGCAATAGGCATTACAGAGTGTGTGGAAATTTAGAGTCAGTCTCCCTTGAATTTGAGTTCTTTCTTGTCACTCATTATCTGTGCAGTACCTTTACCCCTCTGAGTCTCCATTTCTTATATTTAAAATGGCACCAATACTTTACAAGATTGTCATAAAGATTAGAGATCATGTATATAAAGCTCCTCATAGTGCCTGGCACAATAGTAAATGCTCAATAAGTATAGTTGTTATTGTTATTAATACAGTAATATTTATGTTATTAAAATATCACTAATCCCTAATCTATGGAATGTTATTTGATACTGAAGAATAATTAGTCAAAAAAAGTGGTAAAGATATTGACTAGCCATACTCAGGAGAAGGGACTTGAGCTTATATTTTTGGTTCTTCCTTAGAGTTAATATCTCCCCTTATAAAGCAATGACGGCTTACCAGACCAATGACGGCTGCTCCCAGTCCAATGAGAGGGCTGACAGAAATTATGACCAAGGTCAGTTTCCAACCCTGGTAAAATCCCAACAGGAACCCACAGATGCTTGTGGTCATGCGCTGAATGAAAATGGCCATTTGGTCAGCAATGGCATCATTGATTTTATTAATATCACTAGAAATAAGAGAGGCTTTGATCACTACAATGGAATTGGTCAATTCAAATGTCTTACTGAGAAATCTCAGTCTTTTCCTTCTAAACACTTCTATCTCTGTACCCCATCGCCCTTGGGAAACATGACTGACTCTCACATCTGGAAAAATTTGCTGCAGCTTGGGAGGTCATCAAGCCTCTTCTTTCACAGCCAAGAAAGTTTGTCCTTAACCCAGTTTTCCCAACTGGTGTCCATTAAACATTGGCAAAGGCCTTTGGAAACCATCTTATTTGTCTCTTTTTTATAATTAATACTAGAGGCCTGGTGTATGAAAATTTGTGCACTTGGTGAGGGGGTGTCCCTCAGCCTGGCCTATGCCCTCTCGCAGTCTGGGGACCCTCAAAGGATGTCCACCTGCTGGCATGACCGGCCAGCCTAGGTGAGGGGCTGAGGGCTGTTTTCAGGCTTCCCACAGCTCCCATTGTCACAATGTCCCAGCGAGGCTGGCTGTAATCAGGTTTCTGCAGTTTATTTATCTTCTATAATTCAAAGTTTGTTGCCTTGAGCAGAGGCCTAGGCAGGCAAAGAAGCCTCCTGTTTGCTTCAGCTCTGTGGCTTCTGTAATTGAAACTTTGTTGCCTTGAGCAGAGGTCCAGCTGGCTGAGGAAGGCAGTTTCCTCCAAACAGAAGCCTCCTGTTTGCTCTAGCTCCATGGCTGGGTTAATTTGCGTACAGTCATTCTGATTGGCTGGTGGGCATGGCTTGGATGGTGGGCATGGTTTAGGTGTCTCAGAGTGATGGTCAATTTGCATATTACTCTTTTATTAGATTAGACTAGAGGCTCAGTGCACAAAATTTATGCATGAATGGGGGGATCCCTCAGCCCGGCCTGCACCCTCTCTCAATCTGGGACCCCACGAGGACATCCCTCTCACAATCTGGGACCGCTGGCTCCTAGCTGCTCTCCTGCCTGCCTGCCTGCCTGCCCCTAACCACTCTGCCTTCCTGCCTGATTGTCCCTAACCACCTCTGCCTTGGCCCCTGCCGCCATGGCTTCATCCAGAAGGACATCTGGAATGACGTCCAGAAGGTTGTTCAGCTGCTTTGTCTAATTAGCATATTACAATTTTATTATTATAGGTATCCTTGATCTGTCCTGAAGAGCCATTCTTCCCTTCTTTATTTCTGCTAAGTCCTTTTAGGTTCTGCTCACATACCAACTAATTCATAAAAAGTTATGTAATTCCCCAGAAAAAAGTAATACTTTCTTTCCTATATTTCCATAGCAAGGTAACTAATCTGTATACATGTGTATGTGTATGTAATTATTGCATTCTGCTTATAGACAGTATAGAGTCATGGTTAAGAGGTGAGACTCTAGAACCAGACCCTGAGTTTAAACACAAGCTGTTCTTGAGCAAGTTACTTAACCTTTCTGTGCCTCAGCTTCCTCATCTGTAAAATGGAGGGAATGACAGATCCTACCTCAAAGGGTAGTAATGAGGATTAGCTAATATATGTAAAGCATGTAAAACAGTACCTAGGATATAATAAGCAGTCAATATGTGTATGTTCTGATTATTTATGTGCTTGTACCTTTTATCATCCTACTAGGCTGTAAATTTCTTGAGATGAGGAGTTCTGTGGTTTGTCTTTATGCTTTGCATAGAGTAAATGCTCCAGAATATTGGTTGAATATAGTTACATTAAATTCACATTCCCATAATCTTTTGTTCAGATGGAGTAAATAAGCACTTGGTGTGCACTTGATAGCAAAAAGTGACCTGAGACATTATGCAGAGATCAGACAATTGTATTCTAGCAGGCTATGTATCTGCCCAAGGTCGCAGTAAGAGGCAGACTGAGTGCTAGAATCTAAGGGTTCCAACATTCAGTCTACTTTATTTTCACTACACTGCACACTACCTTTAATGGGACTTCAAAGTTTAATCCCCTTGAACTGGTTCTAATTCCTCAGGGTTCAACTGATTCTAATTACAGTGATTCAGAATTACTGAGGGGCTATTAATGACCAAAGCTAGTATTCAGGTGTAAACTGGATTTACGGACAGTTTTTTAGCTTGAATCTTTCTCAGACTATTATGAATTTTTGTTTTTGTTTTTATGTGCATAAAAATTACCTTAACAACAAAGCAAGGGAATTTGTTCTAGTTATATTGTTAGGTACCTTATAGATACCTAGATTGTGACATCCCTCAATTTCTCCTTTTGAGACCAAATAACCTACTTCTTCTAATTCTCTTCTGTAATGTCATTTCTAGTAGTTTAATCAAAGGCCTACAAAACAAATTATAGTATCCTGGCTTTCAATTTACAATGACCATATTTGACAAAACATTACCCATGAAAAAGCTATACCTATAAAAGCCCAACTTAAGAGATAAAACATATAAAAAAATAACTGAGAATGATAAAATAAACTAACAAAGTGGAGACAGAGTCATAGATACAGAGAACAGACTGACAGCTGTCAGGGGGTGGGGACTGGGTAAAATGGGGGAAGGATTAAGCAAAGAAAAAAAAAGACTCATGGACACAGATAACAGTATAGCAATTGCCAGAGGGAAGGAGGGTGCTGGGGGGAGGTGGGAAATGATAAAGTGGGGATAAGAGGTGATAGAAGGAGACTCATCTTGGGGTGGTAAACACACAATACAATATACAGATGACATATTGTAGAATTGTATACCTGAAACCTATATAATTTTATTATCCAATGCCACCCCAATTAAAAAATAACTGAGAATGTTTCCTATTGTTATTTAATTTAGAAATAAGAGTTTATTATCAAAAACCATACATACATTCATACTTAAAATGTCCTACTAGCCACTTACTCAGAAAATCTTGTATTCAGCTCTCCCACTGAATTGCAGTCGAACCATCCTATTTCCATTCTCATTATTTTTCTAAAGTAAAGTTTTCTTATTTTCTGTATTTGACGAGCTGAGGCAATTACCCAAGAACATATCTGGAAATGGAGAAAGGCATGTTTAACATTGCAGTTAACATTATTAATTCCTTCTCTTTTCAGAAGAAAATACTTTCAATGTACAGTTGAGAAAAGGAGGGAAGTAATTCACAAAATGCCTCTTTTGGGGATCTGAGGTGTATATGCTGGCATCTGCTCCTGTGCATGGAAGCCAGAAGTCTGGGTTTGAATCCAGCTCTGCCACTTCTAGACTGAACCTTACCGAGCTTCACTTTCCTTGTGTGTAAAATAAGGCTAAAGCACCAAAAATAATTATAGCTTTTAACTCACTCATCTTGCATGCTACGTATGAGTGAATTTTTCCCAAGAGGCCTGCCAACAAGCATTTATACATAGTTTTTGAGTTTTTAGACAACAATTTTCAGAGAAAGCAAGACAACAACTATGACATAAGCTAATCGTTTCCCCCAACCAAGCAAAGTAAGCCTATTATTAAAACTCCCAGTGCCAAATGGGAAAAACGGATGCATTTCTCTCTTCAACTAGCACTAACTTCCTAGAATTATTGATTGAATGGGGCGGGGGGGGGGGGGGACGGTTTATTATTTTTTTCTACAGGAGATGGCAAAAGATGAAATGCTTTTTTTCTTAATAAGGGTTAAGTGACTCTAGGTCTTTCCATAGCTAAAATCTAGAATGTGCTCTACATTTAGTTTGCAGAATTTGGGTTGAAATGCATTTGGGTGAGACTTTAGCATGAAAGAGAGACAGAGAGTAAAGTTTGCTTTCCTTCAACTCCCCATGTCTGGCTTTCTCCAGACCACTCACTCGCCCTCTACAAACTCACCTGCAGTGTCTATTTCTGAGTTTAGAAGAGCGTGCGAAGTAGGGAGGGCAGGGAAGGACAGGACATTGAAATTAAAGGTCTGTCTCTGTCTCTTTAGACAACTGCTTGTATCCTCTCCAACTGAGAGGAAGCATCCTTCTGATTCTCTCATGGCTCCTCTCCCCCCAGAAAAACAAACACACCACTGTAGTCCTCAGGGCTGCTGAGTAACTTAAAAGTTAAGGAGTACACTTTGCATTTCATTGTAATGATCAACCCAGATGTTGATCAAGAAGTAAAAGGGCCAAAGTGGCTTAGTAGTTGAGCATTGACCCAGGAACCAGAGGTCACTGGTTGGATCCCCTGTCAGGGTGCATGCCCAGGTTGTGGACTCCCCAGTAGGGAGCGTGCAGGAGGTAACAGATCAATATTTCTTTCTCTCTCCCTCTCCCTTTCTCTCTTTCTAAAAAATAAATAAAAACATCTTTTTAAATGGAAAAAAAAAAAAAAAAGCCCATGCTGGTTAAAAAGGAAGTAAAATACAGGCGCTACTAACTTGAATATATCCTGTGATAAGAACTGCAACAGCGGTTCCAGCATAGTAACTGGCAAATTTGATCATTTCGCTTTCAATGTCCATCAACCTTCAAAAGAGAGAAAATGTTAAGACTCACAAGGAGGATCAAGCTACCAAAGATTACATTTGTGGGTACAGAGAAATGTAAAATGCATGTATATACATTTCTATTAAATATGGATAAGGCTTTTTATGTAGAGAGAATTATGGACAATCAAAAAAAAAATCCCTAAGTAGATCTCAAGGTACCAGTAACAGCCGAGATGCCTACCCCCTTCCTTTTTGCAGGTCGAGATGCTAGTTTGTGAAATAATCAATCTGCAGTTGTTGGAAGCCCAGGGGCTCTCGATGGCAGCCCAGTGCTCTGTCCACTGAGGCCCCTTTCACTGGGGCTTTATGTGCAGCGATAGAGCAATCACAGCCGCAGGGAGATGTGTGCTATAAATCAGGAGGCTTACTGTTCCTCCTTCAGGAATCTAAGCCGCTTTGCAAGCCCTCCATCTCAGAGGGACACTGTGAGGAATGTGCATTGTCATCTTCCCACAGAGGCAGAAAAACGCTGTATTAGCAAGAGCCTTTCTGCTGACTACAGCCCAGGAAGCTTCACTCTCCAGGGCGCCTCCTAAGGTGGAAGCCAAAGAACTTATGGGGAACAGCAAGAAAGCTCCACAGCATTTTCCAGCGCAGCTATCAAACCGCGGCACAGGGTTTGGGGCAGGGAGGGGAGGAGATCGCTTTTGGGAAATAAGAAACTTTATAATTAGAAAACTAACATATTGGTTGACTGTCCTGATCCTCAGGAACAAGTTAAATGATACGGAGTCCATTTCTTTAGAACATCAGAAAACAGCGTCTTCCGCATGGATGCGCTCACCCCACAAGCTTCCTGCTTTCTATCAGGACTTCCTTTTGGGACCAGCTGGACGTGTTCTCTCCTCTACTGACCTCAAATCAAGTATCAAAGTATAATTCATTTAATTCACAACAGCTTGTTATCTGTGACAGATTTTATTGCCACTTTGCACTATTATTCAGTACCTTTATTGAATACATTTACATCACACACACACGCACACACACACGCACACATTTGTTTTCCATGCTAGTACATTGCAAGCTACTTGAGGCCAAGGACTGGGTTTAGCTGCTTGCTCACACCACCTGAAGCCTGGTACAATATCTTCCACATAGTAGGTACTCAATAAATGTTTCTGGATTTTGCTTTGACTATGAAAATACTAGTGAAAGGCAAATAACTGCCTTGGTCAAGCCCTCTGACAATCTCTAAACCAGCTAATAAGTCATGTTCACCCCACTCCAATCATTTCATAATGATTGAAGGGCACCCTGAGAATGAGCAAGACCTAGAATGTCATAAATGTATATATAAGTATCCATAGTCAGAGGCTTTTACAAAAGCTAACAGCAGAGTGCACAATGAGTAGAGCCTTCTAATGCATAAAGGAGTCTATACTCTGAGTTCTCTGTTTGTGAAAGGAAATTTGGGTGCAAAAACAGAAACCTATGAGCATTTGTAAGAAAGCTTTTCTTAGCCTTCCTGTGGTGCATTCATTCTACGGACACTCTAAGCAGCGGTGATTTAGTGCCTGTCATGAAAGATGCAGCTGCCAGTTATAAACAAACCTACGAGGACTTAGAGAACTGAGCACCAGCCAGACCCGGGATTTACTGGAGCGAAGGTCAGGAGAATTATGTCATCACTGAGTGGTGTGGATGAGGGCACATGCAGTTTATGACTCTTTTCAGTCCTGAGGCACCTCAGAGATAGATGATTAACTCATTTCTGTTTTATTCTTGGGAAGAAAAAGTTATCAATTTTAGAGACTACTTGAGAATATTTCTGGAACAACAGGACAAACCTCTCAGGAAAACTGACAGGAAGGAAAAAAGAGGCTGGCTTAGTTCCTCTGACTGCACATCAAACTCTTCTTCATGTGCCCGGTGGAAAGCTCTTTTGATTATAAAATCCTGGAAAGGATTCTATAAATTGTGCAGGTGATTCCAACCCCAGAATGGCACCTTTTTTTAAAACAGCAAAATTAACTTATATCTACTTAAATAAACGAAGATTCCCCTGACTCGTTTGTTGAAGAGAGAGGGGAGTGAGGACAATTAGAGGGAAAGGCTAGAGGTATTTTACAAATTATGAATACATGAGGATTCTTACCTTGCTTTTTATAAAAAACTAGGGGCCCAGTGCACAAAAATTTGTGCACTTGGGGGGGGGGGTCCCTCAGCCCAGTCTGTGCCCTCTCCCAGTCTGGGACCCCTAAGGGGATGTCCACCTGCTGGCGTGCCTGGCCAGCCTGGGTGAGGGGCAGAGGGCCATTTCAGGCTGCCCACAGCCCCTTCAGGGTTTGGGTCCCTACTGGGGATGCCTGGCTGAAAGCAGGTATCTGGGATTTATTTAACTTCTATAATTGAAATATTGTTGCCT
>PVJC01009470.1:0-25703 GCA_004026665.1 Murina feae | reverse complement strand
TGGTGTGGCTTGTGGGCGTGGTTTGTGGGTGTAACAGAGTAAGGGTCAATTTGCATATTACACTTTTATTAGATTAGATAAGGCATCAGGAGAGTGAATCACTCAATTTACCCTCACAGTTTCATATTTACTAGAGCCATGGCTTTTTACTTAAAATACCTAGGAGGTCATTATGACAAGGTGCATTGCTTAGCGAGTTTTTCTTTCCATGGTTCTCATGGCCTGTGGACAGAGGAGCACTGGCACATTAGAGTGAACATCCATGTCAGCTCTAAACTGAGCATCATGATCCAGCAGAAAAGTGTTCATGTCCTAGCGTCAGGGTGTTGAGGCTTTGTATTCCTTAACGCAAGGGATATGTTGCTAGAACACCCCCACATGAGGGTAACATACTGCCAAAATGGCTAGGTCTCACTTCCAGAGAACCCACAACCATTTTTTTTTCCACCCAGGAATCTACTTTTTGTTTATTTTTAATCAAACTTTTTATTTTGAGATAAGTATAGATTAGGATGCAACTATGAGAAATATTACAGGGAGATTATGTATGCCCTTTTCCCACTTTCCCCCCAGTGGTACATCTTGTGAAGCTATAGGACAGTATCACAATCAGGATGTTGAAACTGAGTAATTAAGATCAGGGCAGTCTCATTGCCACGAGGATTTATCATGCTGCCCTTTTATATGCATCCATGCTTTTATGTGGCCACTTCTCCCTTAACCACTGGCTGCCACTAATCTGTTCTCTGTTGTTCTAGTGTCATCATTAGAAAAATGTTCATTGGAATTACACGGAATGTAACCTTTTAGAATTGGGTTTTATTTCAGTCAGCATGATTCTTTCAAGTTTCATCAACAGCCCATTCCTTTTTATTATTAAGTAGTATAGATGAATCACAGTTAGTTTAATCCACTCACCTATTCAAGGATGTCTGGGTTGTTTCCACTTTTTGTCTATTAAAAATAATGATTCTATTTTTTATATTTAAGTTCATTTCTCTGGGACAAATCCCCAAGAGTAGAATTGCTGGGTCATATAATAGTTGCATGCCTAGCTTTTTAAAAATTGCCAAACTGTTTTCTAGAGTGGCTGCCCCATTTCATGTTCCCACCAAGGGATGGGTGATCCAGTTCCTCCACATCCTCACCAGCAGTCAGTGTTACCACTATTTTTTATTTTAGTCATTCTGACAAACAAATACTGATCTCATTTTGATTTTAATTTGCATTCCCTAACCACTAGTGTGAACATCTTTTCATGGGCATTCCCATCTTAATATCCTTAGTGAAATGTCTGTGTCTTTTCTCCATATTCTGAATTTTTTTTTCTATTGAGTTTTGAGAGCTGTTTAGTTATTCTAGATCCT
Source organism: Murina feae (assembly GCA_004026665.1). Classification (NCBI taxonomy): domain Eukaryota; kingdom Metazoa; phylum Chordata; class Mammalia; order Chiroptera; family Vespertilionidae; genus Murina; species Murina feae. The sequence continues at coordinate 24,336 of PVJC01009470.1, read as the reverse complement.
AGTCCTTTGTTAGATATATGATTTGCAAATACATTCTCCCAGTCTGTAGTTTGCCTTTTCATCTTCTTAGCGAGGTCTTTGTAAAAATTTTTATTTATTAATTTTGAAAGAGACAGAGAAGCATCCATTTGTTGTTCTCTATTTTTGTATCTATTTTTGCACTCATTGGTTGATTTTTCTATGTGCCCTAACCAGGGATTGAACCCAGAGCCTTGTCATACTGAACAGTGCTCTAACCAACTGAACTACCTACCAGGGCAGTTAACATGGTCTTTTGTAATGCAAAATTTTTAATTTTGATGAATTCCAATTTATCAAATTTTTTCTTTATGGATTATTTTTGGTGTCAAGCCTAAGCACTCTTTTTCTAGCCATAGAAAATGCTGTCCAATATATTTTTCTACAATTTTACAGTTTATTTCTTTACATTTAAGGTCATAATCTATTTTGAGCTAATTTCTGAATATGTTTATGTTTGGGATGTCCAATTACTTCCCCATCATTTAATAAAAACTTTCTATTTTCTTCATTGAACTGCTTTTCCACCTTTGTCAATAAACAATTGGTGATATTTGCGTGGGTCTGCATTCTCTATTCTGTTCCTTTGTTAATATCATACTGCCCTGATTATTATGACTATATGATAGGACTTAAAATTGGGTATATTGGCCGGAACCGGTTTGGCTCAGTGGCTAGAACGTCGGCCTGTGGACTGAAGAGTCCCGGGTTCGATTCCAGGCAAGGGCATGTACCTTGGTTGCGGGCACATCCCCAGTGGGAGGTGTGCAGGAGGCAGCTGATCGATGTGTCTCTCTCATCGATGTTTCTGACTTTCTATCTCTCTCCCTTCCTCTCTGTAAAAAGTCAATAAAATATATTAAAAAAATAAAAATTAAAAATAAAATAAAATTGGGTATATTGTTTTCTCGCACTTCATTCTTCTTTTTGAAAATTGTTTTAGATGTTCTAGTTCTTTTGCCTTTTCATGTATATTTTAGAGTTATCTTGTTTATATCTACAAAAAATCTTATTTAGATTTTGATAGAAATTGTATTAAACATGTATATAAATTTGGGAGAACTGACATTGTTACTGTACTGAATCTTCCAATTGATTAACACAGTATGTGTCTCCATTTATTTTGGTCTTCTTTGATTTCTTTTATCAGCATTTTGCAGTTCTCAGCATACAAATCCTGTACATGTTTTGCTAGGTTTACACATAAGTAAAAGTTTTTAAGTAGTTATAAGCATTATATTTTGAATTTTGGTACCCACATTTTTGTTGCTAGTATATAGAAATTCTATTAAATTTTGTTTTTTATCTGTATTCTAAGACCTTGTTGAATTCATTTATTGGTTCTAGGAGATTTTTGTAGATTCTTTGGGATTATCTGTGTTGAAAATCATGTCATCTGCCAATAAAGATTTCTGTAATTCTTCCTTTACATCTTCAAATATTTAATTGTAGTAAAAAAAAACATAAAATTTTCAAGCTTAACCATTGTAGAATGTACAATTTAGTAGTGTTAAGTATTATATCAATATTTCTTAACCTCTTTCCTTCCTTATTGCACAAGCTAGAACTATGTTAAATATAGAAGTGAGAGCATATATTCTTACCTTATTTCCAGTCTTAAGGGGAACACAATCTTTCAATGTTAAGTATAATGTTAACTGTTGGATTTGTTGTAGATGCTCTTTTTTAAAGGGAGGGTTTGTTTTTGTTCTTTTCATCACAAATAGATGTTGAAATTTTCAAATGCTTTTTCTCATCTATGGAGATGATCATGTGGTTTTATTTATTAGCCTGTTAACATGGTAGATAACATTGATTGTTTTTTCAAATATTGAACCAGCTTTGTTTCTTTAGACTATAGCCCACTTGCTTATGGTGTATATTGCCGAATTCTATTTGCTAATATTTTGTTAAGATTTTACATCTATATTCATGAGAGTATAGCAATGTGGTAGTTTTCTTTTTTGTAATTATTTTTGCCTGGTTTGGGTATCGGTATAATATCCTATATAATAAAAGGTTAATATGCAAATAAACCGAATGGCAAAACAACTGGAACAATCAAACAACCGAACAACCAGTCGCTATTATGTGTGCTGACCAACAGGGGGCATGCACGGAACATGGTGGGTGTCAGCTGCAGTGGGATGGTATGAGAGGAGGCACTAGACCAAGGCAGGGTACTGGTCGCTGTTATCAGGGCGAGCCTTTGGTTGTTACTGAAATTCTTTGCTCCTGCACATGCTATAGTCCTGCCTAGCACTCACACCTGTTGCCAGCACCAGCCCTGCTTGTGTCACTGTTAGTGCTGGAGCCACTGCTCACACCCACTGCCTGTGTCTGGCAATGACCCTGATCACTCAGCACCATCAGCAGGTGTGAGTGGCAGCTGGTGGCCCTGTTCACCCCTGAGGGCTTCTCTACCTCCCCCACTCCTGAGGGGTGATTGGGGCAGTAGCTGCCGGTCACACTCACTGCTGGCACTGGCCCCAATCGCTCCGTGCCTTTAGAGGGTGTGAGCAGGGCCAGCATCAGTGCATGAGAGCAATAGCAGAGGGAACAAGGCTGCTGGTAGACAGGGGATTGGGGGCCATGGCAGGAGTGGCTGGGGGGGGATGCAGAGGATTGGTCAAGACCTGCCTCTGTGCCTACTGCAGCCTCATGGCCCACAGTTCCTTTCAAGGTGCACGAATTTGTGCACTGGGCCCCTAGTTAGCTTCATAAAATGAATTGGGATATGTTCCTTCCTTTTATCTGGAAAATAATGTATAAAACTATGTTATTATTATTTAAGCATAGATAGAATTTTACAGTGAAAACATATTGACCTGGAGGATCCTTTTTTGGAGTTTTTAAATTATAAATTCAATTTCCTTAATAGTTAGAACTATTCAAGTCATTTATATCATATTGGATAAACTGTGGTAATTTGTATTTTCAATCAATGGGCCCATTTCTCCAAGTTGTCAAATTTAAGTGTGTAGACTTGTTTATAATAGTTCCTTAGAAGATGTTTGCAAGATCTGTAGCAATCTCTTCTTTTATTCTTTATATTGGTAACTGCGTCTTTTCCCTCTTTTTTTTTTTTTTTTGTCAGCCCTGCTAAAGGTTTGCTGATTTCAAAGGAACAGCTCTTTGGCTCTTTGTTTTATTGATTTCCTGTATTATTTTTCTGTTGTTCTTTTTAAATCTTTGTTATTAAAGGCCCAGTGCACAAAATTTGTGAATGGGGGGGCGGGTATCCCACAGCCTGGCCTGCACCTTCTCCAATCTGGGACCCCTCAGGGGACATCCTTCTCACAATTCGGGACTGTTGGCTCCTAACTGCTCATCTGCCTACCTGCCTACTTCTGCCTGCCTACCTGATCACCCCTTAACCACTCTCCTGCTGGCCTGATTGACGCCTAACTACTCGCCTGCCAACCTGATTGCCCCCAACTGCCCTTTCTTGCTGGCCCAATCACTCCCAATTGCCCTCGCCTGGCGACCTGATCACCCCCAACTGCTCTACACTACAGGCTGGGTCACCCCCAACTGCCCTCCCTTGCCAGCCTGATGGCCCCCAATTGCCCTCCCCTGCAGGCCTAGTCACCCCTAACTGCCCTCCCCTGCAGGCCTGGTTGCCCCCAACTGCACTCCCCTGCTGGCCATCTTGTGGTGACCATCTTGTGACGACATCACACGATGCCACCTAGACTTTTATTATATAGGATATTATCTCATCTGCTGGATGTTTATCTTCACAAAGATAAAAAAAGTAATAAACCTTCAGCTAGACTGACCAAGAAAAAAAACAGAGATGATTCAAATAGTTAAAGAAATGAAAGAGGGACATTACTACTGGTCTTTCAGCAATAAAAAGAATTATAAGCAAATACTTTGAACAACTGTTTGCCAACAAGCTACATCATTTAGATGAAAGGCAAAAAAAATTCTTAGAAAGCACTAATTTGTACATGTTAAATGGGTGAATTATATGGTACCTGAATTGTATCTCAATAGAGCTGTTTTTAAGTGTGTGGTCTTAAAGTGTCTAAATTCAAAAGAGCGCTTAAATGCATGAGCTACATGTACATTGCTAAGAAAATAGACTGAAATCCAACATAAAATAGAGACTCAGATTTCTATATTAATGCATCCATATGTGGGGCAATTGAGGACAGTAACTTCCCAGTGGCTTTGGTCATCAGTCTCCATGAAGCCCCTAATGATTTTTGTCTTCTGCTATTCACACTGTTTTGTGGTGCCCTCTCAAATTGTAATAGGGTTGGTCTGTGTGACCAACAGAATATGGCAGAAATGACGGTATGTTACTTCCATTATTTCATTAGCCTTTCCGAATTTATTTGCTCAGAATAATCAAACAATAAGATGAAAGATTGAAAGAAGATAAAAGAAGGGAAGTCCAAATACCAAATTGCAGTTTACTTCTATCCAATTAAAGTGTAAAAACCAATAAGTTACTCAGGAGGCCTAATGTTCTGTAATGTTTTTCTGCATTTTTCACTAAGAGCCATTTGAAAGGCTTTAGCCTATAAATTCCATCTGATAGATTACAATTGGTATGTGGAAACCAATATAATGAAAGAGAAGAACTAGCTCCTACTACTAAACATGCATGCTTATGTTGATAAAATTATTGAGTTGCCTTGTATAGTCCAAGACTGATAGACCTGTTATAATAGGTGGAGAAATTTTACTTTTAATGTTACACTTTTTCAAGAAAGCAAGTTGCAAGGAGTTGGGTAATTTGAAAGGCGTATTAACTACTTAAAGGGAGGAAAATGTCCTCTCCCTTCTCCTCTGACCCACCCAACTCCATTTTCTCAGTGATCTTTACTACATGAAAGCTAAACAAACATAGTAATTCAGAGGTGTAAAAGTATTAATGCCAGTGACCATAATTCACATTTAAGTATTTAACTCATCAAAGGAGTTCCTAATAAAGAAATGGCCCAAGAAAGGCATGGTCTGCACAATCTGAGTTATCATATGAATTTTTCTACATGTTTGGTGTCGTGTGGACTCACCTAAAGCCAGTGAGCTTCTGAAAACCACTATTTGCCTTTCACTATTTGCTCACCTTGAAGTACATGACCCAGTAATAGTGAGTAAAGCCCAAGTAATGGATATCCACAGTGAATTCCTTTCTAATGGGTGTTGGTGATGAAGAATAAAGGTAGAGTCATTCTTTAATTCATCTAATAAATATTTATGAGCACTTGGTATCATGGCTATATCTCTAATTTTGATTTTTTTTTTTTTTTTTTTTTTTTTTGTAAATCCTCAGGCAAGGATATTTTTCCATTGATTTTTAGAGAGAGAAGAAGGGGAAGAGACACGGAAAGAAACATCAATGTGAGAGAGACACATCAATTGGTTGCCTCTCATACTTCCCCAACAGGGGTCAGGGATCAAGTCTGTAACCAAGGTATATACCCTTGATTGGAATTGAACCAGGGTCCCTTCAGTTCAAGGTGCAACACTATCCACTGAGCCAAATCATCCAGGGCAATTTTGGCCCTTCTAATAGTTATTTCCAAATTTTAAAACATTGTAAGATACTAGAGGCCCAATGCACAAAATTTGGGCAAGGGGCTCAGCCCTCGCAGCCATTACAGCTTGCCTCAGCCTCACAGTCTCAGCTTTGTCTGGAAGGTCATCTGGAAGGACATCCAGAAGGTCGTTTGGCTATCCAATCTAATTAACATATTACACTTTTATTATTATAGATACTTTAGGAATTTTCCCTTAAAAAATTTATCTTCATGATTGTTATTGAGGACTTGTGTCCATTTACATCATAAAGAAGGCTTAATGCATTTTTTTTCAAAAGGGGGAGTGATTAATTTTATATTTTGTAGTCATTCTGCAAAAAGCAATTCATCTCTGTCCTGCAACATACATGAAAGACTTAAAAGATAGTCACTGGAGATAATCCCTCTTTCATACAAACTGTTCTGAGTCTTCTAAATTTAGAAAAGAAAAAAAAAATATATATATATATATATATTAGAAAATGTATTTCTAATGAGTAGGTTTAGTATTTTTCAAAGGGTACTTCTGCATGCTGTATGTTATCCTATACTTTTTTATCAAACACTAACCAGTTTTCAACTACGGATTTATTTGAATGGTCATTGATTTAATGATGGTTTTGGAGATAAGGACCGTGACTCTTAAAATAACCACTGTATCCTTGATGCTTACACAAGTGTCTGGTACATAGTTGTGTTCAAAAATTTTTGGTTAAATGGGTGAATGAATAAAATGCCGTAAGAGTAGATAATGTTATAGAAAGAGTGATTTAGAAGGGTTTTTCATAATCTGGAATCAAGCCTGTTAAAAACTTTTTAAATGAAGGTGAATTTATATAAATTCACTTAAGAAAGCCATTCCAAGTGTCTTTCTAGTCAGTATGTGCCCTGCCTTTAGTTCTTAAACCTGAACATGTGGGTTCATATGTGCAAACAACCTTGTTCTGTCCCTGAGGAATCGTGAGGAAGGCTGCAAAGTCCAAAACAGTGAGTCAACCTGTGTACTTTAACTCCACCAATTACCAGGCAGCTATTGGGATTATCACAAGAAAAACAGTAGTAGCACAGCCAGCTCTGGCTAATCCTACATGGCTTCCTTCTGTTCATGACACCATACTACTCTTCCATAGAAATTCAACTACTAACTGAGACCAGCGGCCCCTACTCCAAGGACTCTGGCATACTAACAAAATTCCCATTATGTGGAAAACGCTGGGGATCTAGTGGATCATTAGCCATGGCCACAGAAGCTGAGGAATGGACAAGAGCTAGAAAAAGAGGAAAGGAAGTCTTGTATATAAGACATGACATAGGACTCAAGTAAAATCCATGGGTCATCTTCTTTTGGTATTAAGTATTGGTAACCCCATCCTTAATCCTATACACTACAAAGTGGTTAAATTTGGGTGATGCATATAATGGGCAATTTCCAAATATGTTTTTTTTTGTTAGGATTTTAAAACCTGGTAAGATAGGAGAACCTCAGGGCAGAGTATTTGTAGAAATGTGGGTAAATTTATGTTTCTGGGTACTCTATATTAGATACCATTCCAGCTCAGTCAATATGTTCCCTTTACACATTTTGAATTACAATTTAAGATGTGAACAACAAAGTAAAAAATAGCAGCCTACCCGCAAGGCATTCCATTTGTCACGTTCTGGTTGAGGGAGCTGTTGGTCCACACGATGGTATTATTTACACATGCTTTTCCAGGGATCTGGAGTTCTTGTACTTCAGTTTCATAATCAATAAAAACATCTGTCATGGTGCCAAAAATGAGTAGCACGCCTGGATGGGCTAGTCCATGGAGAAACGCACATAAACCTCCCACAAACATCAGCCAAATGTCAGTCGTTGAAGAAAATCGAAACTTGAAAAACAAAGGATTCAGAGATCATCTATGGGTGAAAAGCAGGAGAGGTAGGAAGACTATTTAATTTTAGTTACTAGATTCTGATAAGTAGTATTCAACGCCAAATTTTGTGGGATCATCATACTGAATAACAGAGTTTCCACTAATTATATCAAAATGAATGGTATAGCAGTTATCTAAAATGTTAGACTTACATTGTCAGTCCATGTTATTTCTTTCCTGATCTCTGAATTCACTTTCTTTATGTAAGAGCTGACTTTATTAGTCTTATTACCAATTGAAAGAAGCCAACTTAGCTACTTGTCCACAACTTATGAGGGAAACAATCACTGGCACTAATACTATGTATACCATGTAGACTACATAGGACACTCAGCAATAACATACATTGGCTCCTAGAACTGATAATGGCAACGAAGAGTGCCTATTTGTGCCTAGCAATGCCTCCACCATGAACAATTTGGAGAAAATTCTTATACTGTGCTATTTCTAAAGTGTTGTCATAAGAATAAATATCACAATATGATTTCTGTGATGATTTTCCTTACTAAAATGGTAATTACAAACAGGGATTATTTTCCAGGATACTTTTCTGATCTACTGAGTAAGATTTGTGTGTTTAATCAGCAATACATTTCTAGTTGCTAGTCAGCATGTTATCACATAGACAACGTTGATGACTGAAAAAGTAATCACTGTAGTTAAAAAACCTGCCAATATGACTAAAGAGTTAACACTTCCTCCGTGATCTGAAAGATTCATAGTTACAAAGCCTATGTCATAAGTCAGCACAGTCTTATTACCAATTGAAAGAAGCCAACTGGACCGCTGTCACCTTTCTTCTCATTTTGTAACCTGAAGAGAAAAAACAGGGATTTACAGACCATTCTTTCCAAACAATGAGAAATTCTCCCTTCGTGGTGACTCAATGAGTCATTTTTTTAGCAAGAATAATCGCTCCCTCTGGTTGGGAAATTCTTGCCAAACCTGGTATCTTGAAAACAAGCTTTTATTCTTCAGATTTACCTCTTATAGAGATTTCAGTATAGCTATATCTCATGTTCAGGAGAGATTCATTGATGTTTTTCTGAAGGCACTGAGAGAAAATAAAAAGTATTCCATACTCTCATTTATACTAATAAATATTAGAGTTCAGCCTTAACCCTTTATCTATTTCTTTTTTAAAACATTTATTTATGTATTTATTTTTATTGTTGACAGTATTACAGATGTTTCCCCCCTCCTTTTTGCCCCACTCCTTTTTTCCCCACTCCACACAAGCCCCATCCCACCCCAGGCCTTCCCCACAATATTGTCTATGTCCATAGGTTAAGCATATATGAATATATCTTCTTTGGTTATTTTTTTCCCATCCCCTCCAACCCTCTCCCCAGTGAAATATGTTATTCTGTTCCACTGAACCTATTTTTTTTGTCAATTTATTTTTTTTATTAGATTCCACATATAGATGAGATAATGTGATATGGACCTATTTCCTTGTGGTTGGATTACCTGATTTAAAACTTTCTTCTAGCACTTAAAACATTTTACAAATATATTAAATAATGTTGATGTGATGAAAAGTTTCCCTTAAACTCCCATTAAATTATATTTCCTTAGTATTTTTAATTCATTTTATTTCTCAGAAAGTCATACTTAACCCATCTTTGACCTTCTCAACTCCAAGGATCTCTGCTTCAGCTGAGTCATTCATTGGTGGATACACCCTGGACCTTGCCTTCACCAGGAATTACTCTATTCCATCACATACTGAGACAGCCCAGGCATCTTGTCTCCTCACTTCCTTCTTCCTTCCACAACTCTTTGTCATCTCACATGAGACCTGCAGTCCCTTACGCCCTCCATTTACTTGTAATTGCTAAGCCTCATACAGATTCTGCTTCCATCCCCATGCATTCCCAGGTCCCACTGCCTGCCAACGGAACCACATTCTCAACATCATCCTCAATCATTTCCCCTAAAACTTGCCTTAAAAACTTCATCTCTGCACCCATCCAGCATGTTTGCCATCTTCTCCTGAAGCCAGGTTGCTGGGCTGGCTGGAGCCAAGATTTCTACCAGGTGAACTGTTGCCAACATTTCATGCCATGCCTAGCATTTGGTTACCCTGCGTTTCCCTTCCAGCTCAGAGTAGAATCCCAAGTCCTTGGTGACACATTCAAGGCCCTCCATGGTCTGGCCAACTGGTTCTCGGACCTTGTGTCCTCTTGTTGCATGCCAGGTCTTGCCACCTGAGCCCTCTGGCCTCTTTTCTGACCTTTGTCCACCCCAAGTTTGTTTCCTCCTCTGGGCATTTACACTTGCAATTTTCTCCCCCTACTCGGTCAATTCTCTCTCCTCCTTTAGACCTTGCCTCATAAGTCACCTTCTCAATGGGACCTTTTCTGGCCAAAGTTGGTAAAATTTCAACTTTCCCCCACATCATTTCGTAACTCCATTCCATGTTTATTTTTTCCTTTGTAGAAAGAAACTGATAGATTATCACTAGCTACCATGCTATATATATTTACTTACGGTATTTAGGATGTCTCCCTCACTAAGATGTAAGTTTTAAAGGCAGGATTTTTTGCCTAATTTATCTTTTTCTGTGCCTCAGCACTAATTTTAATGCCTGACATCTAGTAGGCACTCAATCAATATTTGTGAAATGAATGAATGAGAATGGTCTCCAGCCTTAGCTCATGTACTTTATCCCTCTAGATTGTTCCTGTTCCCCCCAGAAGCTTTATCAAGCTTTCACTCTTATATTCTCATTCTACATTATTACATCTCCTCTAAAAACCAAAGAAGAAAAAAAGGAAAAGAGAGAGGAAAAAAAAACAAACCTATAGGTACAGACAATAGAGTGGTGATTGCCAGAGGCATGAAGGGAGGAGAAGGAGGGCATGGGGGGGCATAGGGGGGCACATTTTATATATATAATGGTGATGGATGAAACTTTAGTTGGGGTGGTGAACACATAGTATGGTATATACTAGTAGATGTGTTATGGAATTGTGCACCTGAAACCTGTATAATTTTGTTAACCAGGTGGCCCCAATAAATTCAATTTTAAAAAGAGTAAACTGAAAAAAAATGTATAAATGAAAATAGAAAACAAAGAATTCTTTCAAACTTTCTGGTCATTCTCTCATTGCTTTTCAGCTACCTTCACACCCGTTTTCATTTTTTCCCCACCCAGTGTGATTCTTTTAGGCCCAGGCTAGTCCTACCACTTCTAGTCCAAATAATGTTACCACACCCAACACCTCCTTCTGCCATGAATTACTTACTTAAAATTTCTTAAATACCTTCAACCTCTCCCTTTCTACCACCTCTATTTCAAAAACTTGCCTGGCCCCTCCCAAATGTCTTCTAAATTAGACTCCATCTAATTTTACCGTCATGCCAATGTATGATTAACTAAAATTTATTTTATCTGAGAATTTAAAATCTTAAACTAAAGAGACTATGTAACAATTGAGTTTTAGGTATCTGTTATTTGTTGTGGAAGAATTTGGGCTTGGGAACCTCCCTTGTAATCACAAAATCATAATTGTACACCTTTCCTACTGTTTAGGTTGGAAATTCTGTGCTTCTCCTAGCTACACAGGGGATATTTAGACCTAGTCTAGAAGGGATATTCCAAAAGGTTTTTTAAATCAAATTACAATAATGTTTTAAAAAAGAAAAATAATGGATTATTTATAATATTTTATAAGAAGTGCAATGTACATAAAAATATTTCCTCTGCTTTGTGCCTATCATAGGAATAATATTGTGAAGTTATTCTAGAAAAAAATGCATTGTTGAAATAGTCACTTACCGTGAATTCTTCTCATTGTTATCTGTCAGAATAAAAACAATGCACAAGGCAGTTAATGACTAAATGCAACATAATCATTTATACTTTTGCTCTAGAAAAACACCATTTCTATAGATAATTTTTTCTCTTGTAACATAGCAAAATGATTATTTTCTTTTTCTCTTTTTTTTATTCTCTCTTTCTCTCTCTCTCTCTCTCTCTCTCTCTCTCTCTCTCTCTCTATATATATATATATATATATATATATATATATATATATATATATATATATATATGATGTTCTTTTAGGATTAGGACTGCAGGCTTGATTACAGCTCTGAATCACTTTTCTTCAGGATATGAAATATTTGTATCTTTGAATAACAACTAGAGACCAACATTTCTAAACTAGATGAAGAAAATATGATTTTTGAACTACCAAATAAAAGAAATATTTACTTATTATTTGGTTCTTTAGAAACATAAGAATTTACCCACTTAGAATTTAGACCACAAGTTGACCAGACTGTACAATGCTGTTGCCACTTGCATGCCAGTAGAAGCCATGGGATTGAGCTGCACATTACTTTCCCCAGCATAGGTCAGAACAGATGGAGGGTAGGAAGCAAAAGGGTCTGAGTAGGGAAACCATAGGGAAAGGAACCTAAGGTGCTAATGTCATTCATTACATGGAGCAGCACATCCTGATCCTCCTGGCATGTTAATTTAATTTAATTTAATTTAATTAAGAGTTAAGTGGCATTATAGTATAGATAGAGATTAAGATCTTGGGTTTGGAAATTAGACAGAACTGAGTTAGGATTATGGCTCCATTATGAGTCATGTGATCTTTGCCAAGTTTTAAAAAGTGTATTCAAGTCTTAGTTTCTTCTCCTGTAAAGTCATAGGTTCGTTTGAAACAATAAGACTTGCCCGACCGGTGTGGCTCAGTGGTTGAGCATCCACCTATGAACCAGGAGGTCACGGTTCGATTTCTGGTCAGGGTATATGCCCAAGTTGTTGACTCAGTCCCTAGTAGGAGTCATGCAGGAGGCAGCTGATCAATGATTCTCATCACTGATGTTTCTGTCTCTCCCCATCCCTTCCTCTCTCTGAAATCAATAAAAACCTATTTTTTTAAAAATGATTAAACAATAAAACTTACTTAGAATCATCTGTGCTCATTACATGTTCGGTACTAGCCCCTTCCCATTCTGCCAGCACAGTCTTGGTGCAGTTCCTCTTGGGAAGCAGTGCTCACTGAATAATTACCACAATAATTAATTATAACAATATATGAATAAAGGTAATAATCATAGCTAATGCTGAAACAACCCTACTCTGCCTAGGAAACAGATACTTTATGCATCTTTACCTTAACACTTTCAGACATTCCATTACATGGATTCTAGGGAGAACCACCTATTCATGTGTGAGAAACATGTTCAGTGATAGTTCTAAATATTGTTGATGATTTGTCTCTGCCCCTTGAAACCTCACTAGTTTGCTCCACTTTTGTTCTAACCTGTCACTGTGCAACAAGCAGTAAGAGAAAAGGGCCACTTACATGATCCATCTGACTCAAAACCATGATTCTCCTCTCCAAATTTCTTCACGCTGCGAAGAATTACTGAGTCAGACATGGTAATTGCAATCTGCAGCCAGTAACCTTATAAAACAAACAAAAAGGATGATTACAATGATCCCTTTTCGAACCAAAGTAGCCAAATGTGCCTTCAGCAATTCTGTACATTAGATTTCACATTAGGTTTGCTTACATTTTCCTTCTTTCTGAATGCAATGTTTTTTGTGATCTCTATTTTACTATTAAAAAGTAATATTCTCAGACAAAAAATTATGCATCGCATGGATTTCTATCCCCATAGCATCACCATGCCCTTCAGCCAAAACCACCAGGAATACACTCATAGTTGGAGAATCTGGATTTATTACTTGTTGTAGTGAGAAAGAACAGATTGTGGGGGACCGTGGGTGTCTCAGTAAGAGGGTTGTTAGGAATAACCAATTATAGGGTGTGAGCTTTAGTTAGATGATTTGGGAGAGAGTCCAATGAAGTGGGGGTTTGCTCCAGACTGAAAGCTGTCAGAAAGCCAGAGCAATTTTATGGTTGGTTAAAGAAATAGCAGTCATTCATTTAGCAAGAGAGAGGGATGTTTGCTATTTTGTGGATTTCACAGTGATCTTATTTTTTCCTATGCTTGGACAAAATTATGAAATGAGCTTGCTTTTTCTCATTTTATCTTCAGACAAATGACTTTGACTGAGTTTGATGGGATGGTTAATTTTATGTGTCAATTTAAGTGAACTAAGTGATACCTAATAGCTGATAAAACATTATTTCTGGGTGTGTCTGTGAGGGTGTTTCCAGAAGAGATTATCATTTGAATGAATAGAAAATCTCCCTCAGCAATGTAGATGGGCATCCTTCCTTCAATCTTTTGAGGGCTTGAACGGAACAAAAAGGAAGAGAAACTGAGGGTATAGAAACTGAATAGACATTTTCCCAAATATATATACTATAGGCCCTGAGCATGGATTCAAGCACTGGTGGGGTCCCTCAGCCTGACTTCTGGGAATTGGGTCAAAACCGGCTCTCTAACATCCTCCAAGGGGTCCCAGATTGTGAGAGGATGGTTCTCTCGGGTGATGCACCCCAGAAACGGGCTCCCTCCTCTCTGGTTCCAGGTGTGTCACCCAAGAATGGAAGGCCAGCTCCAGAATATCTGGGGCTATTCTTTTGTTTTCTTTTTCAGCATTCAGTGCATCACTCTGAACTTTGAAAGTCCACTGTTCCCTTTTGATACACCAAGGAGCCATCCTTCGAAAGATGTATACTCTCCATTGCTACAGGGCATGCATTGCATAACATTTGACTGTTGCCCAATAGAAATGGAGGCTAGATGCCTTATCTCTGGCCAGTTAGAAATAGCAATGATGACATTTGAAAGCCATTGAGCTGAAAATGTTAATTACTTGCATGCACCCACAAAGATGGTGGCAATTTTTGTGACACCCAGTTTGGGAAGATGCAATGAGATAACAAAACTATTAGAAAGAATAAACAAGGCCTTGCTTGTGATATTTTCCAGAAAAGGCAATGTTTCCAGAATTAGATGTTACATGAATTGCAATGAGATAACAAAATTACTAGAAAGAATAAACAAGGCTTTGCTTGTGATGTTTTCCAGAAAAGGCAATGTTTCCAGAATTAGATGTTACGTGAATTGCTTCATCCATATATATAAAAAGCCAGCAACCAGAACACTGGAACAACTGGAATGACCAGTCACTATGACACCCACTACAGCCAGTGAACTGGCCCCATTGGGGGGTGGGGCCAGTAGCCAACCTCCTGAAACCCCTCCCCCTAGCTGCCCCCACCCCTGATCAGCCTCTCTCACCCCAATCGAGGATGGGGAGGCCAGCCAAAGCCCCACAGCCCTTCCCCTCAGCCAGCCGCAGCTCCGATGGGCCCTGACCACCCGGATTGGCCTGCACCCCAATTGGCCGGCCCACCCCTGATTGCCTTCCCATCCCAATAGGGGCAGGGCCAGTTGGCTCCCCAGATCAGCCCCCCACCCTGATCAGGAGCAGCGCTGGTCAGCCAACCTCCCATGGCCCCTCCCCCAGCTGCTGACCTCAATCAGCCCCCCATCCCACCACCCACAGCCCCTCCCACAGCTGGCCCCACCCTCAATCAGCCCCCCCCCCTCAAATAGAGAGCAGGGCCCACCGGCCAATTGCCCATGGCCCCTCCTCCCAGCTGGCCCTCCCTCCTGCTATCTCCTATTCCCAACAAGCCTAGAGCCAATCCACCTCATGACTCAGGCAGAGGGGGGCATGTGGGGGTCTGGGGGCCCAAGTGCTTCCCAGGGCCCAGAGGTCAGCTGGGACCTGCCCTTCCACACCAGATGCTCATGCTTCGATTGTCAGTCAGGCCGTGAGAGTGCATCCATGCACAAATTTCATGCACTGGGCCTCTAGTTTATAATAACAAATTTTTACTTTAACCAACACAAAAGAACTCAGTGTTAAAAAAATAAGATACTATGGTCTTTCCTTTTCACTTTGAATTTCTATGTCATCTCCTAAAAATCTCTGGGAACAAATTTCAGGGTCTTTCAGAAAAAAATGTATTTTTCAATAAATTTGAGAATATAGGAGTTAAAAGTAGAAAATCAAGATTTCTAAGCACTGATTGGCAGACTTTAGCCACCTAATCATGCAATCCCCCAAGAATTCTTCATTGTCCATGCCAACACCAGTGTTTCTCTTTGCTAAATGGCATGTACCCTATAACCCGTGTTCTACATGTGCTTCTGTTTAACTATCCAGGTTTCAAGTTATTAATTTCTTTGATAAAATGTGTAATCCTATCAACACAGAAACCTACACTGAAGGACAATCTTCTGACCTTTACTGGTAGACAAAGAGTTTTCTACCTTAGGACATTAGCAAGGCAAGTGAATGGGATAACCTTGGAGGATGTGTCTGGTTGATTCCTTGTGGCCTGGTAATCCTTAACATTAAAGACCTGGGATCTTGTTCCAAGAACAATGGGAACTGATAAAGGCTTTCAGGCAAAAGAAGGGTTTGATCACATTTATAGATATTTTTTAAAAATTCAAAACTCTGATAAGGCTTAAGACTTGGGAATCCACACCTAGAGAGAGATGCAAGGGAATCATGTTGGGAAAGTCAGAAATCCCCCCAGATCAAGCAGTGGCTCCCCCTCATTTACTAAGGCCCGGAGTATAATATAGTTCAAATCACTCCCTGGCCAATGTGCCTAAGGTCATCAAAGGAAACAGGCTGTGTGATGTGACACAGCCAAGCCAATGGTACCCAGGTTCTTGTCACTTTAGGAGATGGCTTCTTAATTTTTTTGGGGGGGGGAGGGGGGCATAAGGGGGAGATTTGTTCTGCTTCCCATTCCATTTTCTCTCAAATACTATCTTTAAAACATGTTGGTCTTGCCTAGACTGAATTCAGGAGAAAGAGGCTGAGGATTTTCCCTTGAAGACCACCCTGACAGCCACTGAGGAGCTGAGGAGTAGCGAGGGGAGTGGGCCAACTCAGGAGTGGAGTGGCCCCACATCACACAGCGAATACTCTCCTGACTCTTATGAAGTTGTTTCCTCTATCCCTGAACTGCTCAGAGAGAAAAGCAGAACTGTTCCTGCTCCTCTTGAATTTGGAAGTCACTTCCCAAGTCACAAATTCCAATTTTTCTAAACAGCCGCTGCCCTAGTAGGTTTGGCTCAGTGGATAGAGCATCGGCCATGGGACTGAAGGGCCATGGGTTCAATTCCAGTCAAGGTTACACACCTCAGTTCCAGGCTCGATTCCCGGACCCAGTCAGGCTTGTGCAGGAGGCAACCAATTGATGTATTTCTCTCACATCAATGTTTCTCTATCTCTTCCACTCTAAAAATCAATAGAAAAATATCCCTGGTGAGGATTAACCAAATAAATAAATAAATAGCCTTTAAAACATCTTTCACTGCTGCCATGGAGGAACATAGGTAGGGCTCCTGTGTTATATCAAACCTAGCCAATGATTTATTTTTCCCAGGGATCATTAAAGAAGAGAAGAAGTGTTAACTTATACTAAGAAGCAAAAAAAATGTTACCTTGTAGGTGGTGGGAAGATGGTGTGTGTCAACAATGTGGGAGACACTGTCCGGAGATGGAATAAAATGGGGCCCTTATAGCCCGGAGGGAAAAGGAATATACAGGGACCCTCAAGAGATACACAAACATCCTTTCTTCCCAGAGTCACAGCTGAGATGGAGGACTAAGGAATAGCTCCTGAAGAAAGCGGAATTAATTTATCAGCGCAGTTACTCCCAGCTCTCCTTGGTCTCTCTATGCCTAGTCCTTTCATCTTCACAAAGCAACACAGCACTCTAATACTGGATTCCTACCGTGGAACTTGGGCATTTTTTAGCAAATTCAGTGTCTTTTAAAACCACAGTGTCTTTTAAATCCACTCCCAGCATTCATCAGCAAATATTTGTCACCACTACTCTCAGTGGTAGGACTCAAATTATTCCAGGGGCTTACAATTAAGTGGGGAAGGGGTGTGTAAACAGTTACTCCTCAGCAGGGAAATGGAGGCTTCGGAGATTAATTGTTACAGAGTGAGTCCAGGAGTAACTAAGTCTGGAGCTGTAGGGGGTTTGTGGAGGTAGATTGGCAGATATCTTCACATAGAAAGAACCTCTATTAAACAAGAGCCTATACATAAGTCAATACTTTAAAGTTAATAATAATCACTATTAGATCCCAATATTAAGAGTCTAAGGTACAATCATTTTAATGTGTCTCTAAAATGTCTACAAAGCTATTCCTCTCTCAGAACATTTAGAAATACTGCACATAATTCCCCGTCTTAAATGTGTATGATATTTGATCTATGCATTCAAATCCCTAGCTAGGGAAACATAAAAACTAAACTTAGATTCTAGAAACCAACTTTTCCCCCTCTAGCCAGGTATCCAGAGTTCATATTTTTCAGTATCTAAATTATTAAAAACTGGGAGAATGAGGAAATGAGCATGGTGTTGGAGAAAAAAAGGTAAGTCAGTATAATTCTTTATTAAACCAGCACCAGCTTTCTGGGGTAGGATTTGTGGCTATTAGTGCAAACAGAATTATGCTTTCATAAAGCCAAGTTAAGAAACTTCACTGGCATTTTTCATTTTTGGTAGATTATTCAATATATTCACCCATTTGTACAACACATCCCCATACACCACTGATTCTCAAGAGAATTGATTCATAAAATAGCATTACTACAAATTAGGAGTCATTGGTATTGTATATAATATTATGAAATCACTCATTATTCTGCAAGTCATATTATTTATCACATGACAAGAGGCCAACCTTTACTAAATAAAAAACACAATGCCTCACACAGTGAACTTTAGAGGAAATGAACTTGCAGAATTTAGGTCTCAAATGCTGTAGAAATTATAAGTCGCTTACCTGTGAAAGTGAACTTGAGGAAGCCAGAAGAAACAATGAACTCCACTGTGGAGAGTCAAAGGGTTTTTCCAACTTTGGTGTTCGTTATAAAGCATTCAACAGAATTCAAACTTTTTTTGGGAACAGTATCTGTTTGCTTAAGAGTCAATGCCCT
Organism: Murina feae; assembly: GCA_004026665.1. NCBI lineage: Eukaryota > Metazoa > Chordata > Mammalia > Chiroptera > Vespertilionidae > Murina > Murina feae. The sequence continues at coordinate 5,934 of PVJC01009470.1, read as the reverse complement.
GAAGGCCAGACTAAGCACAGTTCAGTGACACCTGAGAAAAGGTTGAACATGCTAAGTAATAACTCCAAACACAGAGTGTGCTGGGGAAATGCTCTGAGGGGTCAACAGGCTGTGGAAAGTGCTGATTTGCCTGGGAAAGAGAGGCGAATTACAGGCAAGGGGGTCTCAGGGGAGAGTACTGTGATTCTGGCTATATCTAACTCTTCTTTTCATAGAACCTTATTTTCGAAAAGTTATTTAAAAACAGTAAGGCAAAACAAAACAACAGCAAAATATTTAAACTTTCCCCCTCAGTTTAGAAAGATTATTCTTGGAAAATCCTTAGGTTGCAGGTCCTCAGATTTTTCCAGGAGACAGATAACCTAACAGAACACCTGGAACAGCTTTTGCTCCAATGACCCTTGCACCTGGCCTGAATAGTCAATAACCTCAAGCACTACTTCATCTACACATGCAGTCCTGTGTACTAGTAAGTAGATAATGATTTTTAAAAGGTTCAAACTAACAGAAATGTAAGTCAAATAAACACATATAGCTTATACAATGGTCTTGTGTTGCCCATATCTCTTCCTCTCCTTTTTTGTTAATCCTTACATTTTCTCAAAATGCTCTTTTTTTTTTTTTAATCTCTCTTCCTGCCTGAGCTAACCCTTGCCTACGCATGTCTTATTATGACCTCCGCGATAAATAACAGCTAACAGTGGTCAAGCCCTTGTTGGGTGCCTGGCTCAGTTGAAGTTTTATTTGTACTTCTTGATTTAGACATCTCAATAACCCTAGACGTTCGATGCTATTATTGAGGAAACTGAAGCACAGAGAGGTTAAGTAATCCACCCAAGGGCATCTAACTAATAGGTCCAGAGCCTATGCTCCTGACCACCCTAGGCTAACATTCCTCCGCCTGTGCTCTGAAATGCAGTCAGTGGGCCAGTGCTTCTCAGTTTGCAGAAAATCAGATCAATTTAAACAATAAGGATACATTTTCTCAATTTAAAAGTTTTATTTAAAATGTAGCATTCAGACCAGCCAGCGTGGCTCAGTGATTGAGCATCAACTTATGAAGCAGAAGGTCATGGTTTGATTCCCAGTCGGGGCACATGTCCAGGTTCTGGGCTCCATCCCCAGTGAGAGGTGTGGTAGGAGGCAGTTGACCAATGATTCTCTCTCATTGATATTTCTATTTCTCTCTCCTCTTCCTTTCCTCTCTAAAAAAAAAAAGGAAAAAAAAAAGAAAATTTAGCATCCCACTATTGTTTGTCTCTATTGGAATGCAGATATATGATAGTTCATTATTTAGCCCCAAATTCTTTATATTTGTATTTCAAAAGCTCAAAATATCAAGGTCAGCAAAGCAAAGGAAGATTTCTTTATGTTCCCTATCTGACTGGTTTGATCAATCCTGGAGTGGAATGACTTGTGAGGTGACATAAATGTAGTAATATCCTATTTGACATCGTTTAAGACCCAGAAAAAAGCCTTTTTGGTTTTATAAAACCAAAAAGGCAGCACAGCTGCAGGATGTGATTGGGAGAAAATTCTCCATAAAATTTTACTATGTTTGTTATGGCCAAGTTATTGACCACAGTTAAAAGGTGAAAATGCTAAGGAGAAAACTGTCACCTTGGAGCATCTCACAGGTCCTAGCACCCTAAGACTTCCTCTGTGTGGCATCTTTCTAGGGGAAGATGAAGCTTAGAGTTTTAGAGCTGGAAACATTGCAGATACAGTAAGTCCTCACTTAACATCGTCAACAGGTTCTTGAAAACTGAGTCTTTAAGTGAACCAATGTATAATGAAATCAATTTACCATGGACTAATTGATACAAACAAGAGTTAAGTTCCTAGGGCACATTACTGGTCATAAAAACATCACTATAACATTGAAATAAATGTGAGCTCCACATATATTTAAGAGAGATGAATAAAAACATTATTTTCCAACCCACTTATCCCCAGTTCAGTGTCAGGGTGGCCAGAGCCTCTCCCAAGAGCCCAGGCCACCAGGAAGGAGCCCCTTTGAACAAGACCACACACACACACACCCCGCCCCCTATTTACACATACACACACACTCAGTCTGGGACAATGGAGACACACCCATTCACCTCACATATTCATCTTTGAAGTGTGGGAGGCAACCAGAGTCCCTAGAGAAAATGCAGACATAGAAGAATGTGCAAATTCCACACAGACAGAGGCCCTGTCTTGGAATCAATTTTTTCCTCCTCATCAACTTTGTAATGAAATGACATTGGGTGAAAATTATGTTATTCAAGGACATGTTGTTTTTCTTCTCTGACCACCTCATCTTGTAGATGAGAAAAGTAAGGACAAAGCAGCAACCTATCCTGAGCCCCTCAGATGGCTAATGATGTCTTCCTTTTCTCCGTCAGTTTGGCCCGTGACAGGCCTAGGGGAGGAGGGTATTGAGTTAATCATTCCTAATTTGTTTCAGCAGTGGGTGAGTTTTCTTTACGATTTATGGCCTGAAAATGGGTAAGGTTACATTTCCTATTGTCCTCCCATTAAAACAACTACTTTTTTAGTGCTTACTATGTGTCAAAACTGTTCTAACCTCTGGGATGCAGAAAAGATCAAAACAGATGAGAATCCCTGTCCTCCATAATTTACACTCTAGTGGGAGAAGGAGTAAACAATGAACAAATAAGTAAAACATAAGTGAAGACAAAGAAAGAAGGGTTTCAATGAGTCCCAGTCAGTCTACAACCGGAACTCCAGGTCAGGGGAAGTCTTGCACGTGTACACCAATGACAGACTCTTTAGCTTGATCATCCCCACCATGGAAATCAATGTAAGTTGTAAAAAGCCAGATTGACATAATATAATTGGCTGTGTTTTGTGGGCCGAAAAAGATGTCTAAATTAAAGCTCCCTTGGGTAGTTTTGTGTTTTTAAAGCAAAATGTGTAGAAGGATACAATTTCTGTAGTTTAGCTCAATTCAGAGGGAGGTTGAATGGAGCAGTTGAAAAGAGCACAAGACCCCCTTTGCTCAGTGGTCAGACTGTCCCCACCCTAAGTCATGGCCTTGGTCCTGGAACACCTCTAAGCACCACTTGTTGGGCTATTTAGAGTAAAACATTTGACACATACAAAATTTTATCATGGTCTTCAAAGCATGGTTTCTTCAAGATGATCACGGGGACATAAGTTGAAAGTAGTGAGTTGAGTAACTTCAATATATACTTTAGATGTTTATGTTCCCTCTATAGAAAAAGTAACATGAAATAAGACCACTTAATCACACTCTTATCAAGTTGTGATTTACAATTATCTAAATGAGATGTATACATTGATCTTATCTACTTTGGCACTCAATATGTGGTCAGCATTTCTGTTTTTGTTTACCACTCTAGTGAGGAAACTGGAATAGAATATAGACTTCACTCATAAGCAAGTATTTTCTCTTATTTTTAGTGCAGTTCTTATCTATTCCTAAAGGCTCATCATTGTACACATCATGTCAAATACTAAAAGAAAAATTTATATGGGAATATCAGTAATTGGAGAAGGGAGAGGAATAGGTGAACTTAATAAAAAGAAAGAAGAAAAAAAAAAAGAAAACAGAATTAAGTTGATTAATAAGTGGTTGTGCCTATGGTGTTGAGTAGACATCTGAACTATCAAATGAATTCATTTCTCACTAGAAAGCAGTAAGCCTGCTTGAACCTTTGGGTATTTCTTAAAGTGATGAGTCAGTCTTGGAAACCATTCCTTTGTTGGGATGTTAATAGTCAAGCATAGGTTATGGTGATCTATGCTAAGTAGTTATATTTTCAAGGTGTGAGTGATATCTATTACTCCCTAGCATAAAGCAAGGCAATTCATTCCTAATACAGCCTACCTTTGCAACAGTAAACCAGTTTCACCAAATTAGTCAATGTGTCTTTGGACAACAATCCCATAGCCTCATAAATCCAAAATCCAATTAGCTATATAAGCTTTTCAATCCAGATGGATATTGGTAAATTAAAATTTTTTAACTCTGAGGGGAAAAGATGAAGGGAGCCACATTATTTTTATTGCTATGTTGCAACTGGCTGTTTGAGCTCCCCATTTCCACTCTTGCTAACTCTGGATGACTCCTTAATAATTCAGGACACATAACTTGTGAAACTCTGCTCTAAAGTAGTCAGCTATCTAGACCTGATTCACTAATTCATTGCTTCTCACTTGGGAATGTTACAATTTTAAATAATAATAATTAAGAGTGATTAGGGGATCCTGGTCATGAGCATCAAACCTCAAACTAAGGTACAATATAATTAATTAATTAAATAAATAATTAAATTTTTAAAAAGCTGATGTTGGCAGCCTGGTCTGATAAAGTTGTCAAGGTGGCTGCCATTACACTGGGTACTCTTTCCCAGTTCAGCCCAAGAGTTTCAGCAGATCTCCTGTGGGAGCTCGCACTTCTCTCTCCCAGGATGCAATTACTCATCCTTCTCTTTAGACCACAGCCCATCCAACCTTAGCTGATTTCCCACATCTTTACCTCCTTATTGGGTATGGAAGTGTAGTTGCCTGCATTCTCAGGAATTCATCTCAGACACTCACATGTTATTATGGGCATATAAACTAATGATAGTTCTGGTGTTTATTTTCTTCTGGGCTGTTATATATGCCTTTATTTTTATAATTCTTATCTGAGGATGGATATATATGTGTATATATATATATATATATATATATATATATATATATAGAGAGAGAGAGAGAGAGAGAGAGAGAGAGAGAGAGAAATTGGTTGCCTCCTATATGTGTCTGGACTGGGATTGAACCCACAACCTTTTTGGTGTACTGAGCCATCCAGCCGGGGCTATGTCTTTATTTTTAGTATTAATGGATGTGGGGTGTGTGTGTGTGTGTGTGTGTGTGTGTGTGTGTGTGTGTAGCAAAAGCAAACACGTCATGTATCATATTCTAAGTTATGGTATTTGCCCCCAAGTCAGAATTCAAGGATTTATTTCTGGTGACTATGAGGTGACATACTGAAAAATGAAGAGCCACATGCTGAGGATAGCAGGGTGGAGAGGTGGAAAGAGCCTCAGCTTTGATGATATGACTGAGCCACTGAACCGACCCTGAAACAAAATGCTTCTAGAGTTCATACAATGTGAAATAATTGCTTTTATTACTTAAGGCATCTTTATCAGGATATTCTTTCCTGTGCAACTAGATATATGCTAACTGATGTCCCTTATCATTCCTAGATAGCTCCAGAAACTAAATTGCATCATTAACTTTTTAAGGGGACAGAGGAAAACATATCGACAGACACACGCATACACACACAATTTTAGACATTCTGAAGATATGAACATAAGGAATTCAGAAAATAACACAAGAAAGTAAGAAAAAAAAAGAGGAAGAAACAGTCTAAATGACTCTTCAATGATTCGTCTCAAATCTTGATTGCAATGACTTTTCATGGCTTCTCTGAGTGATTCCCTCAGCTAAGTGATTACTGACTTCCCTCCCTCACCCTGACTCCTGATGTGTCACTGCCAATTCAAATCTGTTAAAACAGGAAATCTTTTCCTCCTGCACATCTCTACTTGTTGGCTCTCCTTCTTATAAAATATCTATAGTTAACTCGGTCAGTCCTTCTGGGTGACAAACTTTCCATCCTGGAGCCATGGTTAACCGCTGAGAAGGCTCTGGTGTGAGACATGAGTTGTGACTTACAGCCTGGATTAGCCACATTTTGCATGACCTTAAGGTTGAGCTGGTTTCTCTAACTGCTGCTGAGATTCTTATAGCTAATTAGAGCTAAATTCCCTATGCCCTTGAAGAAAATTTCAAACAACTAGCTGACTACTAAGCAAAAGAAATAGAGATTGTAGGGATCAACCAAAAAATACATTCTTTACTAAACTAGCTTAGAAAAGTCATTCAACAAACAACTACAACCCA
>PVJC01009469.1:0-45753 GCA_004026665.1 Murina feae | reverse complement strand
TGGGCGCAGAGAGAGCAGGAGGAAGAGAACCTGAAGGGGGGAAGTAGGTTTCAGGAGTTTCATGGTCCAGGTGTAGGGACAGACAGAGAGAAAAGGGGGAAAGAGCAGGGGGTGGGGGCACAGATAAAAAACAAAACAAAACAAAAAAAGAAACATCAATGAGAGAGAAACATCGATCAGCTCCTCCTGCACACCCCCCACTGGGGATGTGTGCAACCAAGGTACATGCCTTTCCTTGACCAGAATCGAACCTGGGACCCTTCAGTCCACAGGCCGACACTATCCACTGAGCCAAACCCGTTAGGGCTAGTTTTGAAACTTTTGTTTTCTTCTTTAAGCAAATACACTCAATTTCTTATAATAAATACACTTGAGAGATTTGTTGTCACAAAATCACATTCCTGCAGATTCCAAAAGTATTTGTAACTTTAATTTGAGTAAGTCTGTGTTTTTCAGCTTGTAGGTTGCAACTTATGAATGGGTCATGAAACCCATCTAGTGGGTTATGACCTGCTGAAGTAATTCATTTTCTATTGTTACATAAAAATTACAACTTAGCAGCTCAAATCAGCACACCTTTGTTATCTCAGTTTTTATGGGTCAGGAGTCTGAGCACAGCCTGGCTGGGTCCTCTGTGTGGGGTCTCACAGGCTGAAGTCGAGAAGTGGGCCAGGCCCTAGTCTCATCTGAGAACCCAACAGGGGAGTCATTCACTTCCAGGTCCACTCAGGTGTTTGGTGAAGGTGACTTCCTTGTGGCTTCGTAGCCAAAGGTTCTGCTATTAGCTGCCTGTTGGCTGAAGGCTGCCCTGGGATCCTAAAAGTGTCCAACAGTCCCTAACCCATGGGCTTCCTCAATATGGTCCTTTACTTTACTAACCTAGCAAGGAGACACTCTCACTCTAGTCAGAAGGAAGGCAGGACCAGAAATTCTTGGGTGGGACTAAAGGAGGCAGGAGGCAGCTGTGGGATCAGCTGGTGGTTACATTGATTATATGGTTCCCTCTGGAAGGTTTGCAGCTCATTTTTTTTTTAAATATATTTTTTTAATTGATTTTTCACAGAGAGGAAGAGAGAGGGATAGAAAGTTAGAAACATCCATAAGAGAGAAACATCGATCAGCCGCCTCCTGCACACCTCCCACTGGGGATGTGCCCACAACCAAGGTACATGCCCTTGACCGGAATCGAACCTGGGACCCTTGAGTACACAGGCAGACGCTTCATCCACTGAGCCAAACCGGTCAGGGCCATTTTCTTGATTTCATTTTTTTTTATTCTATTGATTTCAGAGAGGGAGAGGGAAAGTGAGATAGAAATATCAATGATGAGAGAGAATCACTGATTGTCTGCCTCCTGCACTCTTCCTACTGGGGACTGAGCTTGCAACTTGGACATGTGCCCTTGACTGGAATCGAACCTGGAACCCTTCAATCTGCAGGCTGACACTCTATCACTGAACCAAACCAGCTAGGGCTCTTCTTCTTCTTCTTTTTTTAAAAAAAGTATATATTTTATTGATTTTTTTTACAGAGAGGAAGGGAGAGGGATAGAGAGTTAGAAACATTGATGAGAGGGAAACATTGATCAGCTGCCTCCTGCACACTCCCTACTGGGGATGTGCCCGCAACCAAGGTACATGCCCTTGACCGGAATCAAACCTGGGACCTTCGAGTCTGCAGGCTGACACTCTATCCACTGAGCCAAACTGGTTAGGGCTAGGGATCTTCTTTTTAAAATATATTTTTTTATTGATTTTAGAGAGGAAGGGAGAGGTAGAGATAGAAACATCAGTAATGAGGGAGAATCATTGATTGGCTGCCTCCAACATGCCCCCTACTGAGGATCGAGCCTGCAACTCAGACATGTACCCTTGACAGGAATCAAACCTGGGACTTTGCAAGCCAATGCTCTATCCACTGAGCTAAACCAGCTAGGGCTGCAGCTCCTTGTTTTCATAACCAACTCTGGAGACTGCCATGCAGTGCTGGTGACCAGCCAGGATGGGGCCCCTTCCATATCTTTATACTTTTATTTTTTTATATATTTTTAAAATACTCACCTGAGGATATTTTTCCATTGATTTTAGAGAGAGTGGAAGAGAGAGGGAAGGCAGAGAGGAACATCGATGTGAGAGAAGCACATTGATTGGTTGCCTGCTGCATATATCCGGAGGAGGAGACTGCAACCGAGGTACGTGCCCTTGATCAAAATCGAACCCAGGACCCTGCAGTCTGCAGGCTGATGCTCTATCCACTGGCTAAGACTTTGCACTTTTAAAAGGTAGATTACTTAAATTGGAAATGCTATGTCAAAGAAAATGCTTATTTTTTACTTTAATAAATATAGTTATTACTTTCCGAAACAGTTTAATAATTCACAATACCACCACAGGTGCCTATGAGTGAGTTCCCCTTTCTTCATAGTTTCTTTGCAGTGTAGGTTATCTTTTAATATGATGGACAGAAAATGGTAACTAATTTAATTTTACATTCCATAACTATTCAGCAGGTTGAGTGCATTTTCATGTTTATTGGACATTTGCATTTTATGTGATTTGCTTGCATCTATAATTTTTAGATTTTAATTTAATCTTTGTAACAACCAACATCTATCTCAAGGAGATAGATTCTAATCCAGGCCTTTCTGATATCAAATATTATTTGATATCACTATTTCCACTACTATTGAGTCTGATGTCTGAATGTGCAGACTTTCTGAGTATAAAGGCAAAGTAACAAATTATAAATAAAATAATAGCTATCAAAAAATCATTTTCAAAATTTAAAGAAAAAGAAAAAATATTTGCTTCTAAAATGACAGAGGATGTTATCCTTAACACATAAATAATTCAATGCAAAATTATAAGAAATATCATGAAATAATTAAAAACTTTTAAAAATCCAATACTCAATGCTAGAGAGGGTATGATAAAACAAGCACTTCCCAGATTGATGATAAAACTGTAAATTCATATATTTGTATGGCAATTTGGCAATATATTTTATAAGTCTTAAAATCTACTAATGGAGTTCAGTAATTCCACATCTAGAACTAATCTAAGGAAATGATCAAAAGTAGGGAGGAAATAAGTGTCTAACACTAAGATTTTGGAAAACTAAACTATGGTATACCCATTCAGTAGAATCTATATACATAAAAGCCTAAGCAACCGAACAACCCAACGACCGGTCGGCAAGTTGCTATGATGCACACTGACCACCAGGGGGCAGACACTCAATGCAGGAGCTGCCTCCTGGTGATCAGTGCACTCCCACAGCCAACCTTCCATGGCTGGCCAACCTCCCACAGCTGGCTGACCAACCTCTCGTGGTCCCTCCCCGTCACCCCCCTCCTACCGCTGGCTGGCTCTGATTGCCAGGATAGGGACTGGGCGAGATGACTCAGATTGGCCCTGATTGCCAGCCAGGCTGAGGGACCCCACCCATGCATGAATTCGTGCACCAGGCATCTAGTTTATATATATATAAAAGGCTAATTTGACTCAAGCATGCGTGATACACATAAAGCTCTCTCTGGGGCCAATTGCACACATGTATTTTCAATCTGTCATTGTCAATTGTGAATTTGGTTGACACTTCTATTATAGAGAAAGGGCGAATAGTGATATTAAAATATTTCTTCTAATTAATTTCCTTTCAATATGCATGAATCTGTGCCCTGCGACACTAGTATTATATAATCTTTAAAGCTGCTGCTTTCAGAATATTTGACAATCTGAGGGAATACTTACTCCTTTTGGTTCATACATCAAAAAAAAAGGTAGGATACAAAAGAATCTACACAGTATGATCTTCTGTAACTGTGTAGTTTTGATAGGCAGAAAAACGGCCCTCTAAAAGATATTTATGTCTTAATCCCTGAAACCTGTGAATGTTACCTTCTATGGCAAAAAACAAAAGAAGGCAAACCAACATCAACACCAAAAAACCCCAACCCAAAAAGTCTTTGCAGATGTGATTAAATTAAGAATTTTGAGATGGAGAGGTTATTCTGGATTATTCATGGATTATTCTGGATTATTCATATCCCTAAATGCCATCACAAAGTGTCCTTATAAGAGAGAGGCAGAGGTAGATTTCACACACACTCACGACATGAAGGGGCAGTGACCGATTTGATGTTGGCCAAGAAATGTCAGCAGCCACCAAAAGCTGGAAGAAGCAAGTTACAGATACTTCCCTATAGTCTCTAGAGTGTAGCTTTGCCCATACTTTGATTTTAGTTAAGTGATCCTAATTTTGGACTCTGGCCTCCAGACTGTGAGAGAATAAATTTCCATTATTTTAAGTAATGGAATTTGTGGTAATTTGTTACAGTGGCCACAGGAAACTAATATAGCTGTGTTTTTATTACTGTATAAAAAGATGACCCCAAACTTAGTGTCATACACCAAGCATTTCATTATGTTTATGGATTCTGTGGGTCAGGAATCTGGACAAGGAACAGCAAGAATGACTTGTCTCCACTCTGCAATGTCTGCATCCTCAATTAGGAAGAGGGTTAATCCCCAACCTGGGCCTGCTTGAGTGTCTGGTATAGAAATCATCTAGAGGGTTCTTTACTCATTTCTTTGGTGCCTAAGTAAAATGAGTCAAAAGGTGGGCTCATTTTGGATTGTTAATCACAGTTTTTTTTCACGTGGCTTGGGCTGCTTCACAGTATGGTAGCCTTGAAAAAAGAAAAAAAAAAGTATTTGCTCCTAAAAGGTCAGAGGATTGTTATCCTTAACACATAAAGAATTCAAGCTTTTACAGTTAATTCCATGCCCACAAGTTATTTACACATTCCTCCACATCCAAGTTCTCTCCTGAAGCTTCATCTCTTTAAGGCATTGAACTTAGGTGTAGGCTCAGGGTCCAGGATCTCATAATGTAGATCAAGTCCAGGTGCATGTTAACTTCCTTGGGGTTGGTTCCACTTAATCTGAAAACTCATGAATTAGAGACAAATTTTCAGCCATTCCTTCCTCAAATAAACCCAACATACAACGTTGGAACAAGTGTAGGATAATTGCTACAGATACTCCTATCCTAAAGTGGAGAAACAGAAACACAGCAGTCATTGGTTTACATTAATTCTGAAATCCACCTCAGCATATTTGACCCATTTATTAAGAGTTTGTTCTGCTCCCAGGAAGACACTATCTGGGACTTTCCCCTCTACCCTATAGGTCTTTGTTCCAATTCTCTGAGTCACATTCCATTTCCCATAAAAGATAGCCAATGTTTGCAATATTTAAAGCCGGATTTCTGCTTAGAAGTTTGGGGAGCTAGAGGCCTCATTTCATTTTGTTCTGTTTCTGTTCCTTTTAATTCAAGCTGATACAATTCCTTTTTATGTTTCAACTAGGGGCCCGGTGTACAAAAATTTTTGCACTCGGGGCGGGGAGGGTCCCTCAGCCTGGCCTGTGCCCTCTTGCAGTCTGGGACACCTCGGGGGAGATGTCCACCTGCTGGCATGCCTGGCCAGCCTGGGTGAGGGGCTGAGGGCCATTTTCAGGCTGCCCACAGCCCCTTCAGGGTTCGTGCACTGGGGGGTGGGAGGGCTGGTGAGTGCAGGCCTGGACATTTCCCACCAGAGGGCCCACGATCCCACACACCTGGTGGGCCCCCACCGCTGAGGGGACACACCTGGCAAGAGTTGGGTGGTGAGCCAGGGACGGATGCTGGTGCAGGATCCCTCGGTGGGGCCCTGCTGCTGAGCAAACACACCCGGGGTGGAGCTGGGCAGCGGACTGGCTTCAGATTCTCTGCACTGTGCAGCAGATGCTCCCACACACCCTGTGGAGGCCCCCCGGGGCAAAGCCAGGCAGCAGACCCAGGACAGCTGCTCCTGGATGCCCCAAGGAGGCCCCCGGGGGGCGGAGTCAGGCAGTGGACCCGGGACGAGCACTCTTGGATGCCCCAAGGAGGCCCCAGGCCGGACCCCCCACCCCCACTGAGCTGACACACCTGGCACAGCTATGCCGGCCGCAGAGGCTCCCAGTGCAGAGCTGCCTGCCAGCCTCCATTCTGGCTGGGTTAATTTGCATACAGCTGCTCTGATTGGCTGGTGGGCCTGGCCGTGAGTAGAAGCTCAGCCAGCCTAGGCAGGCAGTTGCAACAGAAACCTCTGGTTTGCTCTAGCTCCATGGCTGCTGGCCTCCATCTTGGCTGGATTAATTTGCATACAGCCGCTCTGATTGGCTGGGAGGCATAGCTTGGCTAGTGGGCGTGTCTGTGAGCAGGGGCTCAGCCAGCCTAGGCAGGCAGTTGCAACAGAAGCTTCTGGTTTGCTCTAGCTCTGTAGCTGCTGGCCTCCATCTTGGCTGGGTTAATTTGCATACAACTGCTCTGATTGGCTGGTGGGGGTGGCTGTGAGCAAAGGCTCAGCCAGCCTAGGCAGGCAGTTGCAACAGAAGCCTCTGGTTTGCTCTAGCTCCATGGCTGCCGACCTCCATCTTGGCTGGGCTAATTTGCATACAGCCGCTCTGGTTGGCTGGGAGGCATGGCTTGGCTGGTGGGCGTGGCTTAGGTGTCTCGGGTAAAGGTCAATTTGCATATTACTCTTTTATTATATTAGATTTGTAGAAATCCATTCCATTAGCTAAAACTATCCACAAATCAGATATAAGCCTTCTCCTCCTTAAGCCCCCATGAAGCTTCTGTGCAACACCACCTTTAAGATTTTTAGAAGTCCTATCGTTTAATAGAGATTGTAAGGCTTGCCCTAAAATCCTTAGAAAGCTGAGAGGTGCAACATATGCCATCTTAAAATATGCCACTTTAGCATAGGAATTATTTTGACCTGAAGGCAATTGAAAGTCAGCAGATCAGGGGGTTCCTTGCCTTTTGCTTTCCTGCCTAAAAGGGCACACATTTCCTTTTGCAAAGGCATTTCCACTCTCCTATAGCAGGAAGAGGCAAGCAACTCTTATATCACCAAAGATGGAGAGTCAACACTAAGATGCGTCTGCATAAACAAACCTTACTAAAATAACTTTAATCTCCATTATATATTTTCTAGTCACTTCCCCACATTTATTATCTCTTGAAGCCCAAATCCTCTTTCCTTTGTTAAAATGGTGGATAAGACCCTGAGTCTAGTCACTTTGAGTTTCACTTATTTTTTGTGAACCCCCATGCAGACAAAATATTAATAACATTTTTCTCCTGTTAATCTATCTTTTTAAAAATATATATATTTTATTGATTTTTTACAGAGAGAAAGGGAGAGAGGTAGAGAATTAGAAACATCGATCAGCTGCCTCTTGCACACCCCCTACTGAGAATGTGCCCGCAACCAAGGTACAATCGAACCTGGGACCTTTCAGTCCGAAGGCTGACGCTCTATCCACTGAGCCAAACTGGTTAGGGCTAATCTATTTTTTGTTAGTTAAGGAGGGTAGAAGAAATAATTTTCTTCCCTTACGAAGACTTTATCTGATTGAAAGATTCTTTCTATACTGTTCTTAGGTCCTAACAAAGGGCTTGAAGTCATACCCTTGGGTTCATTTTTATTCTGAAAACGTATTTTCTCGACACTGTCCTGGATTTGATCTTTGCTCAGAGGTTTTCTCTTATTTTGAAAATCCTTTACTTAATCGGTTGCTCCTGGTACATACCCCAACCCCAGGGACCCGGCCTGCAACATGGGCATCAATCTGGTAATCTTTAGGTACATAGGATGATGCTCAACCAGCGAAGCCACACCGGCCATGGTTACATTTCCTCTTAATTATACTTAAACATTGAAGGGTGAATTTTTTAGTTCATCTTTATCCTTTCATATTTTATATATTCAGGTAGAATAAGTTGGTGGCACCTTTAATACCCTGTCCAGATTACTGAACTTATTAAGTACATTTCCTATTTTCCACATGACCTCAGATGACAGTGTTGCCAAAAGCTCTGACAATACATAACAAATATCTTCTTTCTTCAGCTTCTGATAACATTTTCCTCACTTTTTTTTTTTTTTTACCATCAGCTTTCCCAATGCCTATCTGGCTTGTCATCCAGTCCCCAAATACCACATGTTTTAGTCATTTTTAAGGCAGAAATCTCTTTCCAGGTATCAAATTCTGTTCCTTTCACTTATTACTGTGTGGCAAACTACCTCAAAGCTCAAGTAACTGTTTTAATGTGTTAATGGGTTCTGTGGGCCAGCAATTCAAACAGGAAATAGTAACTTTCTTTCTTAAAAATATATTTTTATTATTGATTTCAGAGAGGAAGGGAAGGGGGAGGAGATAGAAATGTCAATGATGAGAATCACTGATTGGCTGCCTCCTGCATGACCCCCACTGGGGACTGGGCCTGCAGGCTAAGCATGTGCCCCTGACCAGAATCAAACCATGATCTCCTGGTTCAGAGATACACACTCAGCCACTGAGCCATGCTGGCCAGGCAGTAACCTTTTTTTGTCCACTATGTCTGAAGCCTCAGCTAAGAATTCCTGAATGGCTGGGGATTGCAATCACTTGGAGGCTTCTTTATTCATGAATCTGGCTCCTTTTCTGAGATGACTCAAAGTCTAGGCTCATCTGAAACTCTCAATGGGAGTCTCTACACTTGGTCTCTATATGTAGCTTCCTCACAGCTCAAAGGCCACAGGGTAGTCAGACTTCTTACAGCGTGGCTCAAGGTCCCAAGAGCATGGCCTTTAATCACAGTGAGTCACTTCCACCATATTAAATTGGGCCAAGCAGCCATACACTCATCCAGATTCAAGGAGGGAAGACATAGACTCCATTTTTTTATGGGAGGACTGTTAAAAATGTGTGGTCATGCTTTAAAATAGCCATAGGTACACACATGTATTTTTATTTGTGTGCCTAGAACACAGACTGAAAGAAAACATACCAAAATACAAATGATTAAGAAATAATCACTCTGGTGTTGTTAGGGGCATTTACTTTATTTTTTTGTTAATCCTTATCCAAGGCTATTTTTCTATTGATTTTTTTTTAGAGAGAGTGAAAGGAAGGAGGAGAGACACAGAGAGAGAAAGGATGTGAGAAAGACACATTGATTGGTTGTCTCCCACATGTGCATCGTGATTGAATCGAGGTAGGTACCCTTGAATCAAACCCAGGACCCTTAGTCCATAGGCCAACTGTCTATTCACTGACTGAGCCAAACCAGCTAGGGCATTAGGGGCATTTTTTTCCTTTTTCTTACTCTTCTACTTTTCTCAAATTTTCTATACTTACATTTATTTGCAATAAACAATTATTTTGTTTTACTTTTTATTATGACAAATTTTAAGGACATTGAAAACACAAATGGTCTAACAAAGTCCTTGTACTCATCACCCAGACATAATACTGATAAACTCACTGCCAATCTTGCTTCATTTACATCTCGCCAATATTCTACACCAATAAAAGAGTAACATGAAAATTGGTGCCACTCCACTATACCACAAGCCATGCCCACCAGCCAATCAGAGCGACTATATGCAAATTAACCCAGCCAAGATGGCGGCTGGCAGCTACGGAGCTGGAGCAAGCAGCAGGCTTGGTTGCCCTGGTGATGGAGGAAGCCAAGCTTCCTGCCTGCCTAGGCCGGCAGTGGCCTCTGCTCAACAAAATAAAGTTTCAACCATAGAAGATAAATAAACCCCAGATACCTCTTCTAGCCAGCCTTGCTGGGAGCTTGGGGAGCTGGGGATCTTGAGCAGCCTGCAAACAGCCATCAGCCCAGGATGGCTACATCCTCATGGGATGAGGATCCCCACTGGGGGACTTGGTCAGACTGCAAACAGCCATCAACCCCTCACCCATCCAGGCTAACCCGGCACCCAGCAAGGACCCCAACCCAGAAGGGGCTGTGGCCAGCCTGCAAACAGCCCTCAGCCCCTCACCCAGGCTGGCCAGGCACTCCAGCAGGAACCCCACCCAGATCCGGGACACCCTTCAGGGCAAACCAGCCAGTCCCCACCCATGCACCAGGTCTCTATCCTATATAGTAAAAGGGTAATATGCAAATTGACCCCAACAGCAGAATGACTGGGAATGATTGGTCACCATGACCCACACTGACCACCAGGGGGCAGATGCTCAATGCAGGCGCTGCCCCTGGTGTTCAGTGTGCTCCCACAGGGGGAGCTCTGCTCAGCCACAAGCCACGCTGCTAGCTGCCAGCACAGTGGTGGAGGCATGAGACTCTCCCACCTCCTCGGTAGCTCTAAGGATGTCCAATAGAAGCTTAGGCCTGCTCCCTGCTGGCAAGTGGACATCCCCCAAGGGCTCCCTGGCTGCCAGAGGGATGCATGACTGCCAGCTTAGGCCTTATCCTCTGAGGGCAGGCCTAAGCCAGTAGGTGAACATCCCCCGAGGGGTCCCAGATTGCGAGATGGCACAGGCCGGGCTTGGCTGAGGGACCCCCCGCCCCCGAGTGCACAAATTTTTGTGCACCGGGCCTCTAGTATTCTAAATAAAATGCTAAATGTCATATCCATTTATTTCTAGATATTTCAGAGTGTATCATTAAAAGATATGGGCACTTTTACCATTATCATACCTTAAAAACAAAACCTCTGTGCAGCCAAGGAAACCATAAACAAAATGAAAAGACAATCTACTGAAATGGAAAAAATATTTGGAAATAATGTATCTGATAAAAAGTTAATATCCAAAATATATAAAGAACTCATACAACTCAATAGTTAAAAAAATCAAACAATTTAATTTAAAAATGGGCAAAAGACCTGAATAGACACTTCTCCAAAGAGGACATATAGATGGCCAACAGACATATGAAAAGGTACTCAATATCACAAATCAGGCAAATGCAAATTACATATATATATTTTTTATTGATTTCAGAGAGGAAGGAGTGTGAGAGACAGAAACATCAATGATGAGAGAGAAACATTGGTCAGCTGCCTCCTGCATGCCCACCACTGGGGATTGAGCCTGCAACCTGAGCATGTACCCTTGATTGGAATCGAACCCGACGCTCTATCCACTGAGTCAAATCATTTAGGGTCAAATGCAAATTAAAACCACTATGAGACATCACCTCACACCTGTCAGAATGGCTATTATAAAAAAGACAAGGAATAGCCTTTTGCCTAAGATCTTACCGAGGTAGTAGTGGTAGCAGCTGCTCTCCAAGTTTCCCTGTGCCACCCAAGAATGACAATAAGCAGAAACATACTGGAAAGTTGGCCAAGAAAGACAGATCCAGTGAACAAATCTGGGGTCAAGGCCAAAAAGAAGAAGTTGTCCAAAGACAAAGTTTGGGACAATCTCAATAACCTGGTCTTGTTTGACAAAGCAACATATGACGCTCTGTAAGGAAGTTCCCAGCTACAAGCTTATAACCCCAGCTATTGTCTCTAAGAGACGTAAGATTTGTGGCTCCTTGGCCAGGGCAAGTTTCCAAGCATAGAGCTCAAGTAATTTACACTAGAAATACTGAAGGTGGGGATGCCTCAGCTGTTGTTGATGTTGTATGAACAACAGGTCTCACCAGCTGTGCATTTTGAAAAATAAAATGTTACCATATTCTCCGGCGTATAAGACAACTGGGCATATAAGACAACCCCCAAATTTTGAGAAGATTTTCCTGGGTTAAAAAGTCATCTTATACGCCGGAAAATACGGTATTTAAAAAAAGACAAGAAATAAAAAATGTTGATTGTACAACTAAACATTGCTGTTTGCACACAAAAGTGTTGGTGAGGTTAGGGAACCCTTGTGCATTGTTGGTGGGAATGTAGCTTAGTGCAGCCATTATGGAAAATGGTATGGATGTCCTACAAAATAAAAAAAGAATTACCATATTACTCAGCAATCCCATTTCTGGGTATGTATCCAAAGAAAATAAGAACACTAATTTGAAAAGATATACGCACCCTCATGCTCATTGTAGCATTATTTACAACTAGAGGCCCAGTGCATGAAATTTGTGCACTAGTAGGGTCGCTAACAGCTGCAGGCCACAAGCAGAGTACTCCATCCCTTGCCTTGACTGGTCCTGGCCCTTCCCCCTGGTCAAATGCCCAGAAGAGCTCCAGTCGAGGAGACAATTTGCATACTATGCTTTTATTATATAGGACTAGAGGCCCGGTGCACAAAAATTTGTGCACTTGGGGTCAGGGGGGGGTCCCTCAGCCCAGCCTGTGCCTTCTTGCAGTCTGGGATCCCACAGGGGACGTCCTCCTGCTGGCTTAGGCCCGATCCCCAGGGGATTGGGTCTAAGCTGGCAGTCAAACATCCCTCTGGCAGCCTAGGAACCCTTGGGGATGTCCACTTGCCAGCGGGGAACAGGCCTAAGCTGCAGTCAGACATCCTTAGTGCTGCTGAGGAGGCAGGAGAGGCTCCCACCACCACGCTATATGGCAGCCATCAGCCTGGCTTGTGGCTGAGCAGACTCCCCCTGTGGGAGAACACTGACCAGCAGGGGGCAGCTCCTGCATTAGCATCTGCCCCCCGATGGTCAGTGTGGATCATAGTGACCAATCATTCCCAGTCATTCTGCTATTAGGGTCAATTTGCATATTACCCTTTTATTATATAGGATAGAGGCCTGGTGCACAGGTGGGGGCTGGCTGGTTTGCCCTGAAGGGTGTCCTGGATCAGGGTGGGGGTCCTGCTGAGGTGCCTGGCCAGCCTGGGTGAGGGGCTGAGGGCTGTTTGCAGGTTGGCCACAGCCCCCAGCGACCCAATCTCCAAGTGAGTCTGGCTGGAAGCAGGTATCTGGGATTTATTTATCTTCTATAATTGAAACTTTTTTGCCTTAAGCGGATGTCACAGCCCAACAGGGCAGGTGGGAAGCTTGACTTCCTCCATCGCTGGGGCAACCAAACCTCCTTCTTGCTCCAGCTCCATGGCTGCCGGTGGTCATCTTGGTTGGGTTAATTTGCATACAGTCACTCTGATTGACTGGTGAGTGTGGCTTGGGATGTAGCGAAGGTGTGGTCAATTTGCATGTGTCTCTTTTATTAGGTTAGATAGCCAAGATATGGAAGCAATCTAAATGTCCATCAATGGATGAATGGATAAAGAAGATGTGATATATATGAAATATATATATATATATCCTATATAATAAAAGGGTAATATGCAAATTGACCCTAACAGCAGAACCACTGGGAATGACTGGTCACTATGGCACACACTCACCACCAGGGGGCAAATGCTTAATGCAGGAGCTGCCCCTGGTGGTCAGGGCACTCCCACAGGGGGAGCTCTGCTCAGCTACAAGCCAGAAGGCTGCCAGTACAGTGGTGGTTGTGGGAGCCTCTCCTGCCTCCTCAGCAGGCTAAGGATGTCCGACTGCAGCTTATGCCTGCTTCCCGCTGGCAAGTGGACATTCCCCAAGGGTTCCTAGGCTGCCAGAGGGATGTCTGACTTCCACCTTAGGCCAGATTGCCCAGGGAGCGGGCCTAAGCCAGCAGGTGGACATCCCTAGAGGGGTCCCAGATGGAGAGAGGGCACAGGTCAGGCAGAGGGAACCCCCCATACCTGAGTGCACAAATTTTTGTGCACCAGGCCTCTAGTATTATATATATATATATATATATATATATATATATATATATATATGAATATTATTCAGCCATAAAAAGAAGCAAATCTTGGCATTTGTGACAACATAGATGAATGTTTTCCTGAGCTGGGGGTGGATGTGGGCAAAAAGGGAGAAGGGGATAAAAAGATACAAATTTCTAGTTTTGAAATGAGTAAGACTTGGGATTATAATATACAGCATGGTGATTATAATTTGTAATACTATATTGCATTTTTGAGTAGCTAGGATAGTAGATCTTGAGGTTCTCATTACCTACAAGAAACAAATTTTTGTAACTACGTATGTGATGGATTTTAACTGGATTTATGGTCGTGATAATTTTGCATTATGTATAAATATTGAATCATTATATTGTACATCTGTAACTAATATAATGTATGTCAATTATACTGCAATAAAAATAGCAATTATTCCTTAATATCATTAAGTATCTAGTTTGTGTTCAAAGTTACAAGTATCTCATAAGTCTTTTAAATGTTTTTATTTTATAGTTTTGTTTGTTTATACTAAAATACAAAGAAGTTTATAAATTATGATTAGTTGATATGTTTCTAATAGTTTTATTAATCTATGGTAGATATTGCCCTTCAATTGCTTTGTTTATTTTTAATCTTACAATTTATTTGTTGAAGAAAACAGGTTTGTTTGTCCCATGGAGTAGTCTACATTCTGGTTTGTTAGTTATATTATCAATATGTACATATTTTCTCTTTCTGAAATAAGTGATAGTATATTACACAAATACAAAGTTGTTTTGAAAACACTTTAGTATCATCCAGAATTGCAGGTCTCCTAAGGTTAGTCAGGAGCTATGTTAAAGAGGATCAGAAAGAAAAAGTGGTAGATAAAATAAAAAGCATAAAGAAATCCATGTATAATGGCATCAGGGAAAGAAAAGAAAGAAGAAAGCAAATATGTTGAAAAATTATAAATTAATAATGAAAACAGGGAGAAGCATAAACAATAAGATGGAAGAAGGAGATGTTAGTTATATTTAATTCATTTATGTGTTCATTCTTTTAATGAGTCATTTTCTATTTACTGAGTGCCTGCTAAGCACAGACACTATGTTGTGTAGTATAACATTGATAAAACAACTAGGGTGAAGTCAGAATGAAAAGAGGAAATATTTGGAAAAGAAGTATAACAATTCTTTATATAGTTCCCTGGACATTTGTTTGGCTTAGCACGTCCCAGAATTGGAGGCCAGGGAAGATCGGGAGGAGTGGAATGCAGTAGACTTCCATGAACGGTGGCCCTTTGTCAGAGTTGATATGAGCTGTGATGTCCATGCCTTACAAACCCTCAGGGGTAGAGTCTTTAGTTTCAGGCTTGAAAACTGGCATTTATTAGAAACAAATTTAGGGAATTTTGATAAACTTCTATTGATTTATTTTTAAAATATGTTGATATTTTTCTTCCAAATGTCACAGTCATTGAGAAAACTACAAAGCATCAGAAACAGACAATATTAGGAGTAAAAACCCCACCATCAATCACTATTAAGTATCTTCTAAAATTTTATTCATATTACTTTTTTTTTCTACTTGAAAACATCTATAAAGCTCTGAACAACACTGACAAAAGATAATTGTTTTCCTTTGGAACTTAGCTAATGATAGATAACTGTTTTTGAAAGAAGTAATTTGTCTGGGGCCACACAACTAGAAAAAGGTGGACGAGGATTCAAATCGCAGTCTAACCTGTAGAGCACATGCTGTAAGGGCTTTTGAGGGTGGTGCTATAATCTGAATCATATGTAATTTAAATTTTTTAGTAATTGATGCTAATATATTTCATTTCACCCAAAATATCTAAATTATTATTTAAATGTGTAAATAATATGAATATTAATGAGATATTTAATGTTATTTGTTTCATGCTGAGTCTTTGAAATTTGATGTGTATTTTGCACTGTCAGGGCACCTCAGTTTGGAATCACCACATTTTAGGTGCTCACTAGCATGTGTGGCTAGTGGCTGCTTTATTGGTTGATGCAGGACTAGGGTGTTTGATTTGTTCATTCAACAGGTGCTTAATTACAAGCCTACCATGTGCCAAGCCTCATGCTGGGTGCTGAAGAATCAGTGATAAATGGTGCTTACATTGTAGTGAAGGAAAAACAATAAATGCCACATACAAAATAATGTTGAGATTGTGACCATGATTATGAAAAGAAAAGAAAAGAAACAGAAGTATGTAGAGAACTACTAGAGGGACGACTTTAGATAAGGTAGCTAGGAAAGGTATTTTTGCAGAAGTGATACTGGAATAGAGACCTGGGTAACAAAAGCAATGACAGCAACAGGCCTTTTACGTTGGAGCTTTTTATACTCCAAGTGCTGCTTTCCATACAGTAACTCATTTTCTCTTCACAAAAATATAATAGGCTGGGTCTGTTATTATCCCCATATCTCAGATAAGGAGACTAAAGTGAGAGTCATTCAGTAGACTGCCCAGGTTTACACTGACCTGAGTCAGAAGAGCTGTCCAGGTAGATGAATTATGGTGTAAAAGTCTCAGGGTGACAGTGGTGGGCTAAGTAATGGTCTAACCATCTCCAGGTTCGAATCCCTGGGACCTGTAAATGTTGTCTTATGGGACCAAAGGGACTTTGCAGATGTGATTAGATTACAGATCTTCAGATGCGAACATTATCCTGGATTATCTGGGTGGGCCCAATGTCATCACAAGCGTCCTTACAAGGAGGAGGAAAAGGAGGATTTGCTCTCAGAAGATGTAACCACTATGAAAGCAAGAGGCTGGAGTGATGGGAGAAACAGTCGGGCCATGGGATGCAGGTGGCCTCCAGAAGCTGGGAAGGCAGGAAGCAGACTCACCCTGAAGTCTCCAGAAGTAACACAGCCTTGCAGACCCCTTGATTTCAGACTTCTGACCACCAGAACAAGAGAATAAATCTGTATTGTTTTAAACCACTGTGTGGTCACTTGATGGCAGCAGTGTGGTAAATGCAGGAACTGCATGTGTCCGTTCTCCACACTCTTTCTGGCCTCCAAGTCTTTGCCTAGCAGTTCTTTGGCACCAACCCCCTCTCCTATCCCCTCTCCTTGGACTGTGCACTTCAAATTCTGCTACAATTTTCCTGAATCCCCCAGACTTGGTTTTTCCTTCCTCTATATTTTTGAGCACTTTGTATAAACCAAGATGTACCACTTATGTTCCTATACTGCAATGTACCCTGTTACTTGTCTGAGTCTTGCTTTGATGATAAACTTCCTGAGGGTAAGAAACCTATATTTTGCCTCTTTCTATCAGCACAGGTCCTGGTAAATAGTAAGCAGTCCATTCAGATTTATGGAATAAAAACAAACAGAAAAACACAATAAGGAATCACATCATATAAAGTTCCCAAAACCAAGGCAACACGTTCGGTCCCTGGCATTCTCTGGCCACGTTCTCACAGCCACAAAAGAATGGGGCAGGGTCCCAGGAAGACTTCTCATTCCCTTCCCAGTCTGACTTTGAATTGTCCGGCCTGATGGATCCTAAGTCAGACAGCCTCCCCAGGTGACCCCACACCATTATTTCTGGTTTGTGGAGGTTCCTCAGACCTACCAATAATTAATGAGGTGAAGAAGGTTTTACCAACTTCTAAGAGCACACTGAGTTATAACTTGGTATACTTGCTGCACTTTCTTTCTTTTTTTAAAAAAAATTTTCTTTATTTCAGAGAGAAAGGAAGAGGGAGAGAGAGATAGAAACATCAATGATAAGAGAGAATCATTGATTGGCTGTCTCCTGCACACCCCCCACTGGGATCAAGCCTGCAACCTGGGCATGTGCCCTTGACCAGAATCAAACCTGGGACCCTTCGTCCATAGGCCAATGCTCTATCCACTAAGCCAAACTGGTTAGGGCAACTTGTTCCACTTTCTGTAGGAAAAGTGACAATTTAGTCAATGTTCTTTTAAAGCATGCACATTTTTTTCTCAATAAGAAGTTCAAATAAAAAAAAAGTAAAAATCATCTGTAATCCCTCTACTCAGAGTTAATCATTGATAACATTTTAGAACATTTATTGTTAATTTTGAAAATTCACCTACCATAATCAACTTCTTTTTAAAAATCCTAGTTATGTTTTTTTAAAAATATATTTTTTATTGACTTTAGAGAGGAAGGGAGAGGGAGAGAAAGATAAAAATAACAATGATGAGAGAGAATCACTGATGGGCTGCCTTCTGGATTAGGAATCTAGTAGAGGTATTGATGGACTGCACATTCCACACTGGGGATCAAACTGGCAATCAGACATGTGCCCTTGACCGGAATTGAACCTGGGACCCTTCAGTAATTTTAAAAATATGTATGTTTTTATTGCTTTCAGAGAGAGGACAGGGGAGAGAGAAGGGGGATAAGAACATCAATGATGAGAGAGAATCATTGATAGGCTGCCTCCCACACTGACTGGGAATCAAACTGTGACCTGGTTCACAGGTTGATGCTCAACCACTAAGCCACACCAGTTGGGCCCTGCTCATGCTTTTTATGAAAAGTTAAACTAATTGTGTGAGGGATGTGCTTTGTAACTGCTCATGAGCCCTGTGGGGGCTCAGAGATTCAATATACAGAATATGAGGATAACGGGATGGATGAGAGCTCACCCAATATTTTGTCAGCATTGTGTCGTTACTCTATCATACCTGCATTTTATAAATGGTGAAAAAAACAAAGGTGAAAACGATCTTAGTCCATCTTTATAGTGAATGGCTGAACTAAGTAAAGAAACCAGAAGTCTTGAGTTCCTACTTCTGCTCCACTTCTCATCTCAAAAGAGAGCTATGTGGCACTATAAGTGATAGCTTGAATAAATAAATAGTATGCATGAACTGATCTTATTTAATCTCCAAGGTCAAACAAAGTTCAAAGTGAAGCCATAGAATTTACCTGTCAATATGGCCTTCATTGTGACTATTTTCAAGAATGTAGACTTTGTGGCCAATTTATTTTCTTTAAACATACTCTGTGCATACTTTCCAGACTCAGCTATAGCACTGGTCTTGAAAAAGCAACTTTCTTACTTCTGCAGAAATTGGTTGCATTTGCAAAACAGATGAAAAGGTTAACATCTAAAATGAATTTTGTATTTGTCTATCAACTTTCATGAGAGTGCAGAAGATATGAACTTCACAGACATGGTGAGAATGTTACAGTTCAGCTCTACCCTTGGATTTTGCTTTTGGGAAATACATTTACCATCATTCTTCTTGGATGTGGGATAGCAGTGGGAGCACAGTGGTTTCCAGACCTCTGTATTACAACCATGGTGACATGACCTTGAGCCCCAAAGTCTAGCAGGTGGCAGGCTTTTCAGTGATTTTGTAAATACCAAATCACCGTTTACTTCAAATGCCTCCAGTGGTTTCTATTTTCTATAGTGAATCTTTTCAGGTAAAAATAATAAATAGAATGCAATCATTGCCCTTATGCGTCTTACTGTTAGGGGAGACAAACAAGATTTGATTAGTAATCTAGTAAATGCATGGATGGAAAGGTGCTATGGGGGGAAAGCGTGAGAGCACCGTGTGGTCAAGGGGCATTTCAGTTATCTGTGCCACAGAGCAAACCACCCCCAAACTTAGGGGCTCATTTTTTTTTTTTTTTTCACTTTTGTGGATTGACTGGGCAGTTCTCTTGGTCTCATGTCCTGCAGTAAGACTGTGGCTGGAGTTTTCCAGAGGCTCATCTGGGACCCTGGGTTAGTGAGCCTTTCTCCCTCCCCGTGTTTTCTTAGAGCCTCTTCTCTCCATGCAGCCTCTTCATGTGGCACCTCATGTAGTCTTTCCAGCACGGTGGTTGGGGTTTTGACGTGGTAGTCTGGGCCTCCCCCAAGCACACACGTGGCTCTTCCTAAGTGTTTGGCCCAGAACCAGCACAGGATCAGTTTTGCTTCAGTTTCCTGGTTAAAGTGAGTCATAGGCCCAACCCAGATTCCATGTGGATAGGGACTACACAGGTGTGGATACTAAGAGGCATGCTTCCATTGGGGGTTGTCTTGGAAACTAGCTGCCAGGGAGGGACACTGTGGAAGTTGGGATGTTTCCTGGAGAATATTCAATGACTGATGAGGCAACAGAATTGATTAGAAGATCCAAAGCCTAGCATAGCTATTACTCCATAAATGTTAATGTAAAGAATAATGGAAGAAAAGAAGGAAGGAAGGCAAACATAGGAAGTATAAGTTGGTGGGCCCTTTTAGCCAGAGGCACAAGAACTTTGTTTAATGGCAGTACACTGGGCTTCAGGACCTGCATGTCTGGGCTCAAGAACTCAGAGGCTGAGTGTCCAGGCTAGGGAATTTGACTCGACCCTTCAGACTACGGAGGCTACTGAGCAGTTTTAGGTAATGGAGAGGCACTGATCATCATATCCAAATATAGTAAGAGTTCTCTCTGGCCTTAACGAAGTGTGGGGGTGGCCTGGGGAAGATGGTGCTAGAGATGAGACCAGTTAGGCTGTTGCAGGAACCTGGTGAGGAAGCAAGAGAGTGTTTGGAAAAGCCAGGGCCAAGGGGCAGCAGAGGAGGATACAGATTGAGGGAGTCCTGAAAGAGAGGATGAACAGACCCAATAGTCTGTGACTTGTGATGTGACCAAAGGGTTTGAATACAAATGAGGACATTTACCTTAGCTGTATTTTCCTCCATAAGTTTATTATAAAATAACACATTATGTGAATATGTATGTGTGTATATATACATATATATATATATATGACTTTAAAATAAACACAACGTAAGAAATAGTATGTTCCCAAACTTTGTGATCTAAAACGAAATGTGAGCTTTGTGCTGCTAATGGAGTAACTGCCACTACCAGAAGCACTGCCAGGCTCTCACTGAAGGGAACAGGAAGCTGAAAGGAAGAAACAAGTCCTTTCCCCAGCTCCAGCTTTCAAGCCTCCCTCTAGTGCTTCCTACAAATCTGAACCAGTAGCAAGTTGTCACAGGAGAAATGTACTAGTTCTCAGTCTCAGCTCAGCTCCGGAATCATAAAGGAAAGCTCTGAAGGGGGGTCTGAGGCTGATAAATAAGAGCTCAACAATCCTATCTAAATGCAAAAGTATTTGACATGAGCTCACCCCCTGCCACCTCCAATTTCTCTCTAATTTCTAGCTCAACTTTCTCCCTCCAAACAGGATTTGAGTTGGTTTTCAGTAAAGGCACATACTGAATAAGACATTTAAACCAAAAAAGGTTTAAAATAGATAAAGATCATGCACATTCAGAGCGGTGTTTTCAAAACTTTATATGGCAACCAAAGTAAAATATTATGACTTCTTAGACATAGACACATATAACCTAAAAAAAGTTTCCTGAAGCAATCCTTATCCTCACTATGTGAAATGCACTTTGATAGTTTCAATTTTATTTAATTTTTAAAGTCTGATAATGCCCAAGGGGTGTGGCTCAGTGGTTGATTATTGACCTATGTACTAGGAGGTCACGGGTTCAATTCCTGGTCAGGGCAGATGCCAGGATTGCAGGCTGGATTCCCAGTGTGGGCTGAGCAGAAGGCAGCTGATCAATGATTCTCTCTCATCATTGATGTTTATCTCTCTCCCTCTCTGAAATAAATAAAAAATATATTTTGAAAAGATAACAATCCATTAAACTGACTTCATCAATTACGAAGAGGTTGCAACCTACTGTTTGAAAAACACAGATTTATAGAAAGGGGAGGTCCAGTGTTTTATAATTACATAGAACATTTGGGACCTATTTTTCTATCAGAAAGTACTCTCCACATACATTGTTTTATTTAACCCTGATAACAATCCTGTGAAGTGGGCTTACTAACGAGAAAAGAGATTGAAAGATACCATGTCATTTGCCACATAATTCAGAAGGGTGATTAATGGTGAACACAGAACTGGAAGTTAATTTTTTGACTAAAAATCTCAGCCTCCCCCAATATGCTATGTCAGGAGAAGAGACATAGTCCAGCTCTAACTGCATAGGAATTTTAGTCTGAGCCTTCTGATAGACACAGCCACCCACGGGTTGTGTGGCACTCATTGTCTGAGTTCCATGGTCAAGTCCTTATTTGGGCAGAGAACCTTCTCTTTCTCCTCCACTGAAACTGAGGACAAAGGGCAGCATCACATGAATGTTGGTTTGTGTTTTACCAAAACCTGTTTGTGTCTCTGTCCAGAGAAGAAATAATCTGCTGTAGAAACTTCTGGTCTAGAAAATTAGGCTTTCAACACGAACAAAAATAAACCATGAACTTGCTTATTGAAATAGATTCAATTTCATAGACTTTTCAATATTAAAAAAAAGTTGAGTGTTATTTTGTACATTTTATTAGGTCTAGAGCTGCTCAAGTAGAAATAGTTCCATGTAATATATCAATTTCAAATTGACAGTATTTCTAGACATATCTAGAGGTATGAAGGTTCTGAAATTTTTAGAGCATGTATAAATAAGAGAAATGATTTTTCAAATTCCCCTTCCATTAGAATTCAGACTAATTTAGAATTCAGAAAAATCATAAACTTATTTAAATGATAGCAGGATTATTGTTACAATCTTTGTAGTGTGATCGTCACTAGAAATGAGAGCTCAGCGTTTTCTGTAATGCAGACAGGAATCTTATATGCATCCTGATGATATGGCATATACAGGCTGTCCCCAAAACAGGTATACACATTTTAACAGCTGATAGCTCAATTAGTGCTTCTTTCTTTTCAGCCAGACTAAGCTTTGAACAAAGAATATGTATCACTAAACTTTTTTATGAGGATACATTAAAGATAAAGTTTACGGAACAAAACCGGCAACAGTTGATGAATTGAGGGTGCAGAAATACCAAACGAAATGATTCTTGATGCTTGCAATTCCATTGCTTTGGGTTATCAGCAGCTCATAGACCAGAATGGTCATTCGTTTGAAAACAGGCATTGACAAAAAACAAACAAACATGTATTCGTTTTTGTAGATGCTTTTAAATTTTAAAAATGAACTATATGCTAATAAACCTGACTTTATAATTATCCAAAGTGTGAATATATTTTTGGGGACACCCTATATTAAGGTGTTCATATGCTCTCTGTGGAATGACTTGAAGCAATTCAACTTGAAGTTGAGTTATAAAATTATAATAGTCTAGAGCTATCTATGTTTTCAAAGGCTATGGCATTTTGTTTATAGAGAAAAATAATTTTAGTGAAACAAACAGGAATAGCATTTTATTATGCCCCTTCTGGGTCTTGATTATAAACATAGCACACATTAATATGAGAACCTGGCCTTGATGAGTTATCACTAGTAGCCCAAACGATACACATCTGCCAGTCACTTTCTCTCTTAGAACAGCTGCTGGGAGCCTCTGTTTACAGAGCTTGACCTCCCTTCCTGCCCAGAGCTGTCTGCCGGTCCCTTCCCGGCTGGGCTCCAGCTGCCCAGGGAGCAGTGTCCTGAGTGCTGGCTGCCACTGAAAGTCGGCATCACTTTCTTTGCTGGCAAGCTTTTATGCTTCCTGCTGCTCTGCCTCAGTTTCCCATTAGATGTTTTGCTCCCACATCTCGCTTGTCAGAGTTGGGTTTGAGTAATATTTGGTTCAGTGTCAACCCAGAATTTTTCCTCTTTTGACCCTTCTTCAGGAGGGTTTCTAGGTGACTCTGTTGATATGAAAGACCTCAGGTTTGAACTTGTTTCTTAGAAAGGAAAAAAAGAATGAAATTCATGTCAGCTTTTACCAAAGTTCTAACCTATGTTCTATAAAGACAGCTCTTCCTGCTTTAAACATGTCACCACAAAGACCTGAGGCAGTTACCTGAATAGATGGTTAGCATCGGCAGCAATGTCATTGGACGCTTGGGAGATGCCGTCTTGAATGCATTGAAGGGAATTAGCTGAAGGAGAGGATATGGAGAGGATGACAGCACTAGACTACGAGGCCAGAGTTATTTTGGGAAATGAAAACCAACTGTCTTTGTTGTTCAAAAGGAGAAATTTGGGGAACCCAAGTGACCCCTATTTACTCTGGTAAATTCACTGATAGTCAATCCAATCTCCACGACGTGGCTTTTTAAAATTGTGAGCGCTCCCCGCAAGCACTGCACAGAGTAGAAGGCCAATAAATGCTGCTGAATCCCTTCAGACGCTAGTCTGAAAAGTGCAAGTGAATTCCCTGCATGGAACCTGCTAACAAACGATAGGCTGGACCTGAAACCATCAGCAGCTCTCAGATGTTATTGCAACGTATGATTTTAGCTTTTTAAAAAATCCTCATCTGAGGATATGTTTTTATTGATTTGAAAGAGAGAGGAAGAGAGGGGGAGGGAGAAAACATCAATATGAGAGAGACACATTCTGCAATGCACCTCAAATGGGGACGAACCTGCAACCTGGGTATGTACCCGGATGGGAATCAAACCCGTGATTCCGGGACTTTTCCGCGTGTGGGATGTCGGCCCAACCAACTGAACGACACCAGCCAGGGGCGCATTTAGGTTTTAAGGTGAGAAATTCTTTAGTCAACCTACATGGAGAAATATATCGCAGAAGAAAAGGAGTATTGTTTCGCCCGCACCATTTCTGCCGCTGCCGCTACATTGTCACAATGAGTCGGGCTCGCAGCCCAGGGTCCCGCCAGCGCAGCGCCAGGCGCTCCGGGGTCTCCGACCCCAGCTCCCACTCTCTCTGTGGCTCCTGTGGCAGAGAGTGTGGCGGGGAACCTCACACAATTCTTCGAACCCCGGGACCAGCCGCTGGCACATCGTGGGCCCTGCTCAGCGTTTCGGGAGCGCGGGGAGCGCGGGGCCGGTCTCGGGGCTCAGTCAGCGCCCACCGTCTGCAGCGCCCCGCGGCGTCCCAGAACGTACCTCACCTCCTGCCAACGATTCGAGCAGAAATGATGGGGCTGTGGCTTCGGCTCCAAGGACCTGCGGGAGTGGAGGTGCAGGCGGGAGCGACCCAGGGCTCCCGCGCTGGGGACACGTCCCGGGGCCCGGCCTGCACGGGACAGGCGGCGCCCTCTGCGCCCGGAGCTGCCGGCGCGCACCTGCGGGACCTGCTCTCCCTCGCGGGTTCGGAGGCCTCCGTGGGTCTTTCCTGCTGGAGAGGAGCGCGCTCATCTCGAAGGGAGGCGGCCGGTCGCCTCTGCGGCGCTGGGAGCTGGAGAAGCCCGTGTGGCTGGCGGTTCACCGCGCCCGGTGCGTTCAGAGCTCCCTGCTCGCCAGGTGGCCGGGGTGGGAGTCGCTGCGCGGAGCCGGATTCACAGCGTGAGCATCTCCCTCTCTTCAGGGCTCACAAGCCAGCGGGACTTCGCCCTCGGCTGCCCCTCTAGGGTCCCCCTGGAAGGCCGGCCTGTCCTGGCAATACCACCTCCCCTCCAGCAGCCCTCCCTTGCCTCGTAACAAACACTTCAAACACACTGTCTAAGTTCACTCTCGTTATGAGCCTATTTTGTGGAAGAGGCAACGGGAAATCTAAGTGCCGAGCGGAGGTTGAGAGGCCGGCACCCTTCTCCGAGGGAGGCACGTGCGCAGCGCAGAGAGCAGCACAGGGCTTTCAGGGAATCCCAGTGGCGATGTCCTGCATGGACAGTTGGGGCTCAGCGCCTGGCCGTAGTCAGCACCTGCACCCTCCCAACCCGGGCGCCACCTCTCCTCCTCGGGTCGAGGAACCCTGGAATCCGGGAGGAGAGGCAGCGCCCGGCCAGCAGCGCACACGCCTCGGTGGGACCTGAGCCCCGGGAGGACGGCGGGCCTTGAGCCCAGAAACCTCCTTGGCCCACCTCCCCCACCCTGAGGACCAAGCTGGGCTCCTCCGCGGGGGACTGCTGAGCCCCAACTGGTCCTCCCTGCTGCAGGACAGCCTCTTACCTGGGGAAGGTCGCTGTGGGAAAGCAAAGGAGGTTATTCGGCAGGAAGTGCGCAGACAAGCGCAGCGGTTATGTGAACTACGCTCACATCCACAGCGGTAGCGTGGGGATTTGTCAAAGGAAAGGCTCCTCGGGTGACATTAGACGAGGACAATCTCTGCAGCAGCACCCGCCTCACTCCGGAAAGTAATGAGGATCAATAAACAAGAGTGACGTTGTGGAGGGAGAGCTGCTTTCTACATGCTGAACCAGCGCTTCACACGCGCTCTTTGGTTTAACAATTCACCTCCACTTTACAGAGGAGGAAACTGACACACAGGGAAGCTGAATAATTGCATGGAGTACGAGGGCACATTTCCTGCACTCCGGAGTCCAGGGGGTCGGGTGAGGGGTCGGGAGGCGGCTCCCGGTGAGGCCTATCACTGATGAGAAAGTTCCCCTTTCCGGTCCACCGTCTTTCTTTTCCACCAAGGGGTGACTGATTCGATTTCTCTCATAAACAATGACAGCAAAACAAAAATAAAAGCAAAACCCAACAACATAACACAAACAAGTCCCATGTCTTTTATCCAAAAGAGAATACTAGCAGCCATTCCTGGGAACCAGCCAAGGGTCCCCCAGGGTCGGAGGGCTCAGGCCCCTTCTAGCCCACAGCGGGGCTCAGACACAGGTGAGAACTGCAGGAGGAGCACTCTGGGCCCTCAGGCTCCAGGGGTGGGGACTGAGCCCGAGCAGGACTCTGAGGTGAGCTAAAGAACAAGGCCTCTCCCAGACCACCTCTTTGGGAAGAAAGAGGAGACCCAGTCAAAGCTCTGACCAGTTCTGCCGCTACCCAACCACACTCCCACCTTCAGGCCTCCGGGCTATCTTACTGACACAGTCCATCTTGAGCAGTGACTCTTAAGTTAAAAAATGAAACAAAGCAAAACTGAGAATCCACATGCTAACACATGTCCCCAACCCCAAACCCAACTGTGGTGTTTCTAAAGTATGGGTTCTTCCTTAGGTAGGACCAAAAAGGTAAATGCTGCTGCTTTAATTTTTAAAATGAAATAGAATCATTACACCATAATCAAGGTTGGATATAAAGCAAAGGAACCAGTTTTCATCTTTTCCCACGTTATCCGTATTTATTAAGCATTTTCCATAAACATCACCTGCATGCAAGGCTCAGACCCTCAAGCCAAAACTGACTTGGAAACCATAGACGTATTTGTTTAAAAAAACCTGTTAGGTAGTTTTACAACATTGAATAAAAATAACCAGTTTCCCAAACGCCTTAACCACATGCATTTTTATCATTTCTAAAGATGTGGAAATCACACTGGCTCTGTGATTAGACTCCAAGGAGGGGCAGGCCGCCACGCTTGCCTTCCACACAGCCTCCCTGCCCTGAGACGAGTAATTAAATCCACATCTAAATAGAAAGCTCACCTGTGGGTCTATCTTTCTCCCCTAAACTCCTTGCCCCAGGCCTATCACTCTCTGCTCTCTCTGAAGTGTTGGACCAAGGGGGCACACAGGGACTCTTGCTCTGCCCCCACACTTTAGCCCTGCTGCTACCCAGCGTCCCTTGCAAGAAAGGATGTGCGCTGGGGATGTGGCTGTGCTAAGCAGATTAACAAAGAAAGAGGAGGAAGAGAAGGGGCTTGAATTACTCAGGGGCATCTATTTCACTGGGTTTCCTTTCAATTATTTCTAAAATGCTAAGGCAAAAACCTGAATCAAAATGGCTCTGTTTCTGGGCAGATAGTAGCATCCATTTAGCTGTCCTGCCATGTGTCGGGGGGTATTCCAATTAGGACAGTTTTTCCTTTTGAAGAGTTGGTTTCTCTAAAGAGGTGCTTGGTTATGGAGAGCTGGGACCTGAACGATAGTGGTAGACGAGGCCGATTCAACAATATCACCAGAAGAGGCCTCAGATTTACAGAAACCTGTCCCTTCTTCCGGAAGGTCAGCCAGCGCTACCCACCGGCCCCACCAGCCACAGGACCTGGAGAGCGCTTCTCCCCTCCCGTCAGGGTGGGCGCACAGTCCCTGCCCCAGCAAACCGCCAGCGCCAGTGGTCCTCACCTGGGGCCCTAGGCCCGCTCCCTCCTCTGTGAGTGGCCAACGCCACCGACAAGGAAGAGACCCCACTTCTCACCGATGTTCCTGAGGCCGCAGAGGTGCGACACTGGAGGGCTGCGGCGACGCACTAAGGCCTGGGGGCAACCGGCCTTCTCGGGCCGCAGCAGGCACCGCTGGCGGCACCGCTCCCCCGGGGCGCGGCGGCGGCGGTGGCAGCGCCAGCAGCTCCTCGCCGGAGGTCACCGCGCAGTCCTGCTCCGGCTCCGTGTCCCCGCCACTCCCGGCGGCTGTCCCGCAGCCGCGCTTCTTGTCCTCCTCTTTTTTCCACTTCATGCGGCGATTTTGGAACCAGATCTTGATATGCCTCTCGGTCAAGTTCAGCATGACGGCCAGCTCTACCCTGCGTGGCCGAGAGATGTACTTGTTGAACAGGAACTCCTTCTCCAGCTCCAGCAGCTGCGCGCGAGTGTAGGCCGTGCGCGTCCGCTTGTTCTCCTCGGGTTCTGCGGAGTAGGCACTGCCTGCGAGACACAGGACGTGAGAGTGTGCTTCCCTGCCCCCGGCTCGCCTTCTGGGGGGGGGGGGACGACGAGGGGGCAAGGCTCTTACTGACCCTGCGGAGGGCTTTCTCAACAAGTGATTCTTGAACGCGTTCCCTTAACTTGTGCTGGTATAGATGCCGATTAAAATGTACACAATAGATTTCTAAACCAATTGGATTCTACAAAGGCAATACAATGACTTTAATACAGAACTAAAACAAAAAGAAAACTTTCTCCCCATGACCCACAAAAAAAAATACATTTCAGACCACTACCCAGTTCATACAGATATATATAACTGACACAAACATTTTCAGGACATAAAACCAACTTTTACCACATATGATGCTATCTAATTTTTCCTATTGGTTACTATTTCATTCTTTCAAAGAAAGGTCTCAACCCAGTAAATTGATTTCATCACCCACTAACAGGTGCAACCCTCAGTTTGAAAAACCTTTAGCTAATAAAAATCTGAAAAACCCTGAGTTAATACAACAATATACATATATCCATATATTGTTATATCTGACCATAATGTTAGTTCTCTCTATAGCTATAGGGAGGGCCAGGGAATTTTCTGTAATTGTCCTCATTTTAACTTCGGCTGTGCCCCTGTCCTGGAAGAGAAGGGAAACTTATTTGGGGTCTCTAAGAAGGTCGCTATCAGCCTCCGCTTAGGTCTGGACCCCAAATCCTGGTTGAGGGGAGGCGCAGAGGCCTGCACTGAATCCCACTTGGGACTGGAGGGGATGGGGTGGCCTTCAGGGCTCCCAGTTCTAAGCCCGGTGAGAAGCAACAGTCCGGCCTGACCCTGTAGATGAGCTCACAACTGGTGTTTGCCGCTGTGCTCCTCCAGGTGCCGGGTATTCCCTTTCTGTTTGAGATGCTGCCTGCACTTGGGGCTGTGGACTCTGTTGGGGCAAGTTCCACCAAAACGCTGGGAAGAGGCCTACGTCTGTCCTTGGGGCAGAGGTATGAAACGTTTCTCCCGTGACTGTTGGCTAGGCCTTAGGGGGTTGAAAAGCTGGTGTGCGTGTCTGTGGAGGAGGGTTAATGACACCATGGAACCTGCTGGTTCCCCGAGGCTAAGCGTTGGCTCCCAGCAGCCAGGGTGGAGGCTCCGCCTGAGTCAGCAAAGGACGCTTGCTCGCTTCAGGGCATCTCTGGATCTCGCACCCCCAAGCCTTCCTTGGCCTGGGAGGGGCATGGAGGAACATTTAAAGCAATAAAAAGGCCCTTGGGGGGGGGGTCTTACATTCCACCCACACCCTCCAGGGCCCCCTTCTGCGAGAGGGGGAGGTGCTGGGAAGGCTGCGCTGGGCGCTACCCCAGGAGACAGGTCAGGAGGAGGTTGAGCTGGAGGCTGTGGGTGCTGTTATTGGGAAGATGGCAACAGGAGAGCTGGCCAGTGAGGCTGAGACAGTTCACTTTTTAGGTCAAGTTTTTCGGAAATTCCTGTTGTTAGTACTCATATCTGTGTTAGGAATAAAAGCCCTTCGGTCATTGTGCCCTCCCAGGGGCGGGGAGGGGGCAGGCGGATTCACAGACCCTGGAAGTTTGGCTCCTTTGAAAGTTTCCCCTGAAAGGACCCCCGTCCCCAGGCAGCTTCCAGGAAAAAGTCCGGGCCCCTTCCCAGCAGGCTGAGCCTGCGGAGGGCCGGAGGGCGGAGGCAGAGCTCCAGCCGGGGGAGGCCACCTTCCCGGTCCCTCGCTGCCCCGACAAGGCTGCGGATTTTCCTTTCTGGCTTCCTGGGTCCGCTGGAGCCCAAGCTCCGCCAGAGCTCGGGGTACACTCCTGCGGGAGGAGGGCAGGGATGCGGCTCACCTCAGGGCCTTTCTCGCCTTTTACCTGAGGAGGCCGCCCCGAGCGCGGGGAAGGCCAGAAACTCGTGTTCCCCGCGCCCTCCGGGAAGGGAGCCCTGGACGGAGCGCAGCTCCCGCTGGTGACTACGGGCTGAGAGCCCCTTTCATCCCCTCGTCCCCCCATAGAAGGATGGGGTCCTCCTGCCTCCCGGATACTCCGGCCCCTGGGCGGGACGCAGGGGAAGCGTGAGCAGAAGCGGCGGGGTTTCGCCGGAGGTGGGAAGATTGCAGCGGAGTGGGGGCCCTGTCCTGCCTCAGGACCCGCCCCGGCCTCACACTCAGCTTCCGAGAAAAAGTGAACGAGGAGAG
The DNA here is from genome assembly GCA_004026665.1 of Murina feae. Classification (NCBI taxonomy): domain Eukaryota; kingdom Metazoa; phylum Chordata; class Mammalia; order Chiroptera; family Vespertilionidae; genus Murina; species Murina feae. The sequence continues at coordinate 15,576 of PVJC01009469.1, read as the reverse complement.
GCGAGCCCCGAGGACCCTGGGCGAGCCCGGACCCCCCAACGCCCTGCTCGACTGTGCCTGGGTCAGGGTCAGGCAGGGGCCCGCCAGACTCCGGGATGGGGGAGGGGCGCCAGCTGGGTCTCTCCCCCAACTCCCGTGAGTTGGGAGGAAAGAAAAGTCAACTATTTGCAGTGCAGGTGTGACCAGAAGTGGCTGCGACACGATAACGTTGTGTGGCGGCGGCGGCACAGGCCGCGCCGGAAACCTCGGCCAAGTCGGCGCGAGGAAGGGACCCGGGGCCGCTGGGCTCTGAGCCTCCGGCTTCAGGGAGACTCTCTGCTGTGGCCGCGGCCCGCGCCCTGCAGCCCGGGCTCCCGCTGCCTGGCCTGGCTGTGCCGAGGGCATCTCCTTCCTCGAACGGGCCTCCCGGAAGCAGCGCGGGAGACCCCTTCCCACGCTTCTGTTCGGTCGAAAGTGAAATCAGCATCGCAGGCGCCTGGCCCGGCGGCCTGGCTCCTGGGTGAGCCCCCGCCTGGCCTCGACCCCTGCCTGCAGCGTCCCCGCACCTCCGGCCTCCGGACATCGCTGCTCCCCGACCTCTCCCGGGCGCCCGAGGCGGCCGCCCAAGGAGACCCGAAGGCGCGCGCCTGCGGCCCAGAGGTACCAGCCCCGCGCGGCTTCCTGCACGCGAGCTCCCGGGAGTCGGGGCGGGCGGGTCCCCGGCGGAGGCGGATCTGAGGACCCGGAGCCTTAGGTTCTGCAGGCGCAGGCTCTGGGAGGGGCGCCCGGAGCACGGGGCTCCCGGAGTGCAGCGTGGAGAGGGGGGAGGGATGGAAGCTCCCAGCAGGAGAGCTCGGAAGCAAAGACCTCCAAATTGGGCCAGGAAAGCGCGTCCATGCGCTATGGCCTCGCTGCTCCCTGTGCACTGTAGTCCGACCCCGGCTTATCCGTAGGGGCGGGCACCAGGGCTCGGAGAGGTCCTGCGGGGTGATCGGAGGTAGGTAGGGGCAGCCGGGCGAGAGAGGGTGAGGACAGAGGGGCCGGGTCCAGGCTTACCTGCCCACTGGCCTTTCCACGCGTGAGCCTTGGTAGACTTCATCCATGGGAAAGGCAGCTGGGCGCGGCTGGGCTCCTCCAGGGCGCCTGGCACGGCTGTATCCGGGAAGGGCCCGGAGGGTGGGTGGGGGAGCGCGAGCTGAGCAGGGAGGTGGTGGTGGAGGTGTGCCACCGTGGGGTCCTCCGCGAGGGGGGGCACCTCGAACGGGGAGATGTCTGGCGGGCTGCCCTGCTCCAGCGCGCCCAGGGCGCCGGGGAACGGCGGCGGCGGCGGCTGCCGGCCCATGTACAGGCACGCGGGGGGGCTGGCGCTGAACTCGGGCGCCGGGCCCCGCTGGAACGCGCACGTGTCCTTGTACAGGTGCGCGGCCGCGTAGTATTGCTCCTCGCCGTTCATGGCTGCCACCCGGGCTTGGGGACCCCGAGTGGGGAGCTGAGCCGGGGACTCGGAGCGGGGCAGCTCTCTCACTCCCGGCGCCACCCCTACTCTTTTTGACAGCTTCGCTCTGCTCCCCGAGAGAGCCCGCGGCTGGCGGGGACTCGCTGGCCGGCTGCCCCGCCATAGGCTCCGCTGTGTCCCACGTGGCTCGGCCTGGGGCGGTGATTGGCCGGTCGGACGGCCTTAAGAAGCCGGGGAGGCGCAGGTCCCCGGGAGCACCGCGGTTGTTTCCATTTTCTCTCTCAGCTGCGTCGCAGCGCAATTGGCTGCTCTCTCCAAAGTGGAGGGCGCGCATGAAATCTTAGAATTCCCTTCAGTTATAGAAACAGTTCCATCAGATTTTAAACGATCCATTTTCCTTGTATGTTTGACAATGTCCATAATATATTAGTAAATATATTTCTACATGATGAAGTTGTACACTTAATCTTGCTAGGGAATATGGTCAAAGAAGCTTACAGATCTTAGCTCTAAAGGTCGGGAGCAGCTCGTTCTATTTTATCTACGCATTTTGCACACAGCCACCAAGGATTCCAGGAGCTAACGCACACAGATCCAGCATTCGTTGTATGTTTTTATCTGTGGCTCTGCTGTGGGACTTCTGAAGAATAAACTAACTTCTGAAGCATTCACGGTGGCTTTTTAATTTTTAAAAAATCATTAGGCATTGCTAATTTTGATTTTGATAAAGTGGGGCTCATTTGGTCAACTCAGAATGGTTTCTTAATGTGGCGGGTGGTGGGGTGGGGGACCGGGAGTAGCGTCCCCTCTTGTGGCTGGGAGGCGGGAGCCGGGAGTTAGCCCGGAGTTTCCAGACCCTTGACGGCTCTCCCGGATCCGGATGATCCGGACCGGCGGAGTCCATCGGCTGGAGACAGCACCAGGAGTTGTGGGCAGTGTTTACAAAAGAAATAAAAGCGTTTTTATGACAACGACAGCTTTTCGCTTCCACCGGTTGGGTAGCTTCTGGGCACTCAGGGGTCCTGACTTACACAGAGACGCCTTTTTCCGGCCCGAAGCTGTGGACTGCCTCTCTCCCGCTCTCCCGGCACCCACCCGCTGCTGACCGCCGCCTCTGATCATTTTGCCCTGAGGGTAGGTCCTGGGCGGCCTCAGACTGGGTCGTGCCGAAACGAACACAGTCCTGGAACCACAACGTGGGGTTTTAGAAAAACTAGCCACCTTTGCAGAAAAGCCTAGGCAACAGGGAGCGTGAAGCACCAGGAGCCAGTAAGGGAAAAAGCACTTCAGTGCGACCTTCCTAAAGTACTAACAAATCCAACCCTTTAACAAGTATATTTAATATATTTTTCCTATGAAAAATATTTGTGTTTTACAGTTTTTTTAAGACTGTTGAGAGAGGAAGGAAGGGGAGAGAGAGAGAAAAAGGGAGAGAGGGAGAGAGGGAGAGAGGGGGAGAGAGAGAGAGAGAGAGAGAGAGAGAGAGAGAGAGAGAGAGAGAGAGATCTGCTGGCTCCTGTGGTGCCCTGACAGGGATGGAACCACAACACCTTTGGGTACAGGAGGACGCTCCAATCAACCGAGCACCCGGCCAGGATAGACATATTTGTTTTAAATGCACACGGATTGAGTGCACTAAACAAAAACCAAGGTAGGACCTGACTTCTCTGCAGAGACCTTTGAGATGCTGGTGTCACCTCAGAACTGGTGTGTGCTCTGTACCGAGCGGTCCCTGTGAGTCTGGGAATTGGCGTCGCTACCAGGACGCCCGGGATGGTGGGTGGGGAGTTTCAGGATTTCTTTAGGGAAAAAGACCACCTGCTGGGTGGGGGGCAGGGATTGAAAGGCTGTGGGACCTGCGCACCTAATCTCCGCAGGCCCCCGAGTCAAAGAGTTCATTGTTCCTGGAGTCAGAGAACCAGGAGAACCCGCGCTATCACCGATCACCGAGCGGGAGTGACTGCTTCGATCAGGAGCGCAGGGCCATGGGGGTTGCCTGGCCGCGGCGTGTTGACCCCAGAGATAATCTGCCAGGTCAATGTGGGACGACTTGGCGACGCGGTTATGAGCTGGCGGCGAGCTGAGCTACGCTTGGGACAAAGATCGGCCACTCTCCCCTCCCCTTCTCCCGTCTCCTCGTCCCACCTCTTCCCTCGGCAACACGCCCCCTGCCTCCTCCGGCTGGTCGGCTGCCCCCTCTCTTACTGTTGGCCTCGGCCGCCACCCTCGACCCAGAGTGTTTACTTTGCACTTCTCGCTAATTGCACGTTTCTGTAAATTGGTCTCCATTTCGATGCTTCATTTGCTCCCATTTACTGTTTTTGCTCGGTCCTGCGGAAAGGAAAGAGGCGCTCAGCGGAAAGCAAACCCACTCACCGCGCAGGAGGGCGACACGCGGGGAGCCGGGTGCTGAAGGGGCACGTTCTCCCCCGCACGCGGCACGTCTTGCTGCCTGCGACCTAAGGAAGTGACCCAGGAAGCCAAGATCAGCCATTTAGTGTTATTCTCAGGTGGGACAAAGCTAATTATATCGGGTTAGCTAATTACCGATATAACCTACATTTATACAGAAAAGCCTCAGCCCCAGGGCCTTCCGCTAAGCAAGGTCCGTGTTCATGTCTCCTGTGCATGTAGCTCCTGGTATCATAAAATCGCCAAGTCCATTACAGGTGAAATGCGTTTCCGCTCCGCATCCCCGCTGACGCCTGCGCCCCTTTCAACCTCCCACTGGCCCAGAGCGTCACAGAGCCATTAGCCGAGCGCCTGCCTTCCCAAGCCATTTAACAGCAGCTCTTATGGATAAATACACAAGAAAGGCTGTAAACCAATTACAGTGTGGACAGTGAAAAAGTCGTTTATTAGTAGAACGTACTGATAGCCCTCGCCGACATTGGAAGTCCTCCTCTACCTCCTTCCCTCTTCAAGTCCTTACCGCGTGGGTTCCGCCCGGGAGAACACTGCTCACCTTGTTCTAGTCTTCCCCTTCGGCTCCACAAGCATGCCAAGGGCTGAGTTTGCCTTGGTGCTAAGATTTTTTCAGCCATCCTATCCCATGTTAACGGAAAAACAAACAAACAAAAACCCACCAGATGAACCTTAACTCCAAGGGTATGTTCATAAGGAATTTAATTTATTGGAGTGTGTTTGTTTTTATAATTAATTTGCTGTTAAAATACAAATTCGATTATATCCTGAGTTGAAACACTAAAGCGAACGATTTGATGCGTGTAACGCGAATATTCCCGTAATTTCCCTTGAATTTTGCTAGCCAGCCTTTCCTTCAGTGGGCACTTGTTTTTATTCCCCAGGGTGAATGACCCTCTCCTCCTCCTGCTGTGGCATTTCCTCAGAGTCTGGGACAAACGTATCTCGTTCAGGAAAAAGAACCTACTAAAGGCTCTCCATTGACTTCTAGGGCAAAACAATACAGCAAAACTAAGTGGAAATCAGTTTCCAGAAAATTCAGCCGCCCTCCTCTGTCCCACTCCCCCACCCCCGGTTGTGTAGATAAAAGCAGCCTAAACATCTAATTTACGTGGGCACTTGCCTTGCTCTCTACTTCCCTGGCTTTCTCTATCCAGAGCACACAGCACAAGTGAGACTCCCACGCCCCAGGGCTGTGCACTGTTCACTTGCTTCTCTCAGGAGCACAACTCCTAGACTACCAGCCCCTTCGCCTACTTTTTGTTTCATCCTCCGAGGCTCCCATTTTACTTTGCAGCTGAAAGGAAAGTGTGAAAGGAAGTAAAGGCTCCAAAGGATCTAACCCTCTCTCCCCCGACCTGCTTGTCCCTTCTCTGGAGTCACTATTGCCCATCCTTGCCTTCTGGACTCATCCCTTCCTTACCCAGGCTTCTATCTGAGCTCCACCATCCAGATACGCAGCCTCCAGAAATCCCAGCCTTTATCAATTCCCTCCTGGTCTTAGTCCTGGATAAACTCCTAGCTTCCATCAAAGTTCCTTTCTTTGCCTTCCACCCTCCTCCCATTGCCATTTCCTGTGACTAATCCTTTGTTTTCCAGGGAACCATTTCTTACCGGCAGGTTCCCTCCTAAACCCAAAGAAGACTTGACTCACACATCACAGTCACTCCAGCTGCCTTCCTAAACCATCCTGCCTTTCACGGGGTTTATAGTTGAAGGGTGAATATTTTCAATAATATATTTATTTTATTTTTTAAAATTGATTTTTAGAGAAAGGAAGGGAGAGGGAGAGAGAAACATCCATGTGAGAGCGACCTGCTGCCTCTTGCACACCCCTAGGGGTCTTGGGATCCAGTCCGCAACCTGTGCATGTGCCGGGACTGGGAATCCAATCAGCAGGGGATGACGCTCAACCAAGTGAGGTACACCAGCCAGGGCTTCAGTGCTATTTCTGATGAAACACTCACACAGCCCTTCCCGTGTGACTGTCTGCAATCTCTTTGAGGGACAGAAACCCAGTAGTAAAAATATGTTGTGGCTTTGGTGGGTGGTGGAAAGCTCTTGGAAACTGTATGTAGCCCTCTTCCAAATCTCTGTCCTGCACAAGCTGTGTGTCCCTAAGTTGTATCAGTCCACTCAGCTTCCCTGTCCTTATTTGTCAAGTGGACATAACATAGTGCCCATAAGGTAGACCCAGTGCATACAGTAATAGCAGCACACAGGTGGAGCCAGGCTTTTTACGTAAGTTAATCCTCATTAGAATGCTGTGAGGTAGGTACTCTTAGTTCCACTTTGCTGTGGAGGAAATAGGCACAGAAATGTAATTTGCCCAGAATCACATAGCTAACAAGTGGCAGAGCCTAGATCCCAGATAAGGTGAGGTTTTAGGATTCATTTTCTTGACTGTGAGACTTACTATCATTGTAGTAGGTAGTCAAGACATTTAAAAAAAAAATTTTTTTTTTGAGAATTCAGTGAGATAAAATGTCTCATGTTCCTGGCACTCCAAAGGCCCTCAATAAATGGCCATCTCTTCCTTTCTCCCATAGCATTGCTTTCAATGCACCTACAAGCATTTAATTGTTGGTCATCCTTGCATACAAGGGCACGGGGTTGTTATACCCCTTGTTTTAGGGGAATATGCCCCAAAGTGTTTAAAGAGGTAGGGGCTGGGAGAGCTGGATGGCATTCTTCGAAGCCAGCCCTCCACACACCACAGAGAAACAGTTGCAGAAGCTCCTCCTTTACTACAGCTCAGAAAGCCAGGTACAAAGGCTTGAAGGGTGAACTAGTCACATCCCCATGGGACTAGCTAGCCTAGTAGGTGTGGAATCCGGCATCTGAGCAGTGTCTTATAGCCAGAGGCCACTCCCACTGCATTTTCTGTGGTTCTTCCACTCCTGTGGCTGAAGATGAAGCTATTGTCATAAACCCAAAAGAAACCCTCAAATAGTTCAGAAGAGAAGGGAATGATTCTAGTGTCTGGATTAGAGCAGGGGGGAATCCTGCTCCATTCCTGCTTTCTCCAGGTTGGGAAGGTGGTCATGTGCAACCCTGGTTTTCCTTGTCTAGATGCAGAAACACTTTCTTCAAAGTGATTCCTCTGTGTGTCCCTATATCTAAGACCCATAGAAAAGTGTTAAAATTAGAAATCTCTGGTAATTAAAGTGGGAGAGTTAGCTCCAAACTCAGAAGGGCACCACTGACGGTCCTCACTCTGGACTTCCTAGCATCGATCCATTCCCTTCTTTGCAGTGAATTAAGTAAAGGCTCATCGTTTGACTGTGGTGTCAACTTCAGTGAATTTTCCTATTTATAATTCTTCCTATGGCAGAGACCTCTTAGCAGTATATTGTTGTGCTGAGAGAAACTGAATTTGAATACATTTATTTTGTGTATTTTCTCCAATTACACATTATAACACATTTACTTTTATAGGCAAATGTCACAAAGGTACAGACTCCTACTATCAATGAAATAACCTGGAGTAGAGTTTCTGGAAGTGTGATTGTTGAACCATGTGTATCAAGATCATTGGGATGCTTGTGGTGAACACTATGAAGTATAGATAAATATTGAATTACAATGTTGTATATCTGAAATGTATAATCCTGTATACAATTTTACCACAATAAAAAAAAATCACTGGTATTCTTAAAAAATGCAAATTTCTGAGCCTAATTTCATACCTATTGAATGACCCTATGTGGGGTGTGGTGTGACCTGGGAATTATGCCTTTAAATATGCATTTAAACAAATTCTGGGTCATTCTTATGCACATTGCAAATTGAGAACAATAACAATAAAAAATAAACAATGAAATTATAATTTATTTGATATGTGAAGACTCATTGGTACTCTTTTTTAAATATATTTTATTGATTTTTTACAGAGAGGAAGGGAGAGGGATAGAGAGTTAGAAACATTGATGAGAGAGAAACATTGATCAGCCACCTCCTGCACACCCACTACTGGGGATGTGCCCACAACCAAGGTACATGCCCTTGACCGGAATCGAACCTGGGACCTTTCAGTCCACAGGCTGACGCTCTATCCACTGAGCCAAACCGGTTAGGGCTCATTGATACTCTTAAATAATAAACATGAAGCATGGGAATTCAAATAAAAATATACTTCTGCCCTAACCGGTTTGGCTCATGGATAGAGTGTCAGCCTGCGGACTGAAGGGTCCCAGGTTTGATTCCAGTCAAGGGCATGTACCTTGGTTGAGGGCACATCCCCAGAAGTGGGTGTGCAAGAGGCGGCTGATCAATGTTTCTCATTGATGTTTCTAACTCTCTATCCCTCTCCCTTCCTCTCCGTAAAAAAATCAATAAAATATGTTAAAAAAATATACTTCTATGTCATAAGATTGTTGTGAATAAACCAAATAACTCATATACTTATAAGCATTGCCCATGGACCAGGGCAGTAGGGTAGTGAAGACGTGGGGGTGAGTGGGTAGGGCTTGGGAGGAGGGTGGTAAAGGGGGGGAATGTTAGATATCTGTAATACTATCCTATATAATAAAAGGGTAATATGCAAATTGACCCTAACAGCAGAATGACTGGGAATGACTGGTCACTATGACACACACTGACCACCAGGGGGAAGACGCTCAATGCAGGAGCTGCCCCTGGTGGTCAGTGCACTCCCACAGAGGGAGCTCTGCTCAGCCACAAGCCAGGATGATGGCTGCCAGTACAGCAGTGGTGGTGGGAGCCTCTCCTACCTCCTCAGCAGTGCTAAGGATGTCAGACTGCAGCTTAGGCCTGCTCCCTGCTGGCAAGTGGACATCCCCCGAGGGCTCCCAGGCTGCCAGAGGGAGGTCTGACTGCCAGCTTGGGCTTGATCACCTGGGAAGCGGGCCTGAGGCAGCAGGTGGACATCCCCCGAGGAGTCCCAAACTACAAGAGGGCACAGGCTGGGCTGAGGGACCCCCCTCCTGAGGGCACAAATTTTTGTGCACCGGACCTCTAGTCAATAATAAAAAGTATATTAAAAAAGTTTGTGAGAGCCCTAACAGGTTTGGCTCAGTATATAGAGTGTCGACCTGTGGACTCAAGGGTCCCAGGTTCGATTCCTGTCAAGGGTGTGTACCTTGGTTGCAAGCACATCCCCAGTAGGAGGTGTGCAGGAGGCAGCTGATCAATGTTTCTCCCTCATCAATGTTTCTAACTCTCTATCCCTCTCCCTTCCTCTCTGTAAAAATTCAATAAAATATATTTTAAAAAAGTTTGTGAGATTTAAATGAAGAATGTATGGAAAAATGCCCAAGTCAGTGCAGAAAAAAATAATTTTTTTTCTCTTTCTATCCATCCTCATCTCTCCTTTTTGTCAACCATCAGCCTGTTCTCTATACTTATGAGTCTGTTTCTGTTTTGTTTGTTTGTTTTTTAGATTTCACATCTCATGAAAATATATGGTATTTGTCTTTTTCTGTCTGACTTGATTTACTTACCATGATACCATCTAGGTCCATTCATGTTGCTGCAAATGGTAGATTTCATTCTTTTTTATTGCTGAGTAATATTTCATTGTATATATGTACCACAACTTCGTTTATATCTTGGTTATTATAGATAACTAGGGGCCCAGTGCACAAAAATTTGTGCATTCAGGAGGTCCCTCAACCTGAACTATGCCCTCTCACAGTCTGGGACCCCTCTGGGGATGTCCACTTGCTGGCATGTGTGGTCAGCCTGGGTGACAGGCTGAGGGCTGTTTTCAGGCTACCCACAGTTCCTTAGGTTTTGGGCCCCTTCTGGGGTACCTGGCCAGCCTGGGTGAGGGGCTGATGGCTCTTTGCAGGCTGGCCAAGCCCCCCAGTGGCATCCCTCACCCCATTGAGGTGTGGCCAGCCTGGGTGACGGGCTGAGGGCTGTTTTCAGGCTGCCCACAGCTCCCATTGACCCAATGTCCCAGTGAGGCTGGCTGGAAGCAGGTTCCTGGGGTTTATTTATCTTCTATAATTGATACACTGTTCCTTTAAGCCGAGGCCTAGGCAGTTAATGAAACCTCCTCTCTGCTTCAGCTCTGGCTTCTATAATGAAACAATGTTACCCTTAGTAGTCAGGCCCGGCCTGCTGTTTGCTTCAGCTCCCGAGGCTTCTATTATTTTAGACATTGTTGCAAATATGTTCTTGCCTGGAGCCAGCCCCCAAACAGTTTCACTCCTGCTGCAATAGACGCTGCCTGTTTACTCAGCTGCGTGAGTGGCGGCCTCCATGTTGGCTGGGTTAATTTGCATACAGTCACTCTGATTGGCTGGTGGGCGTGGCTTAGGCGTCCCGAAGGGATGGTCAATTTCAATATTATGCTTTTATTAGATTAGATGCTTCAATTAACATGGGATACATATGTCTTTTTAAATTAGTGTTTTAGGTTTCTTCTGGTAGATACCCAGAGATGGAAACCTTGGGTCATATGGTATTTCTATTTTTAATTTTTTGAGACCTTTACATACTGTTTTCTGTAGTGGCTTCACCAGTTTACAATCGCACCAATTTACAATCTCACATCTTGCCAACATTTGTTACTTGTTGATTAAAAAATATTGATTTTTAGAGAGAAAGAGAAAAACATCAATGTGAGAGAGAAGCATTGATTAGCTGCCTCCCACATACCCCTGACTGGAGATTGAAGATGCAGCCTGACCAGGAATTTGGTGCACTGGAGGACGCCCAACCAACTGAGCCACACCAGCCAGAGCTGTTGATTTTATTCATTTACTTACTTACTTACTTACTTACTTTATTTATTTATTTATTTTTGGTGATAGTTATTCTGACAGGTATGAGATTGTATCTTACTTTTTGTTCATTTTGTTTTTAGAGAGGGAGGATGGGAGAGATAGAAACATCAATTGGTTGCCACCAGGGATTGAACTCGAAACTTAAGTTTGATTCCTCTGACAGGGAATCAAACCTTCGACCGTTCAATGCACGGGATGATGCTCCAACCAACAGAGACACACAATTGGCCAGGGCCTTACTATGCTTTTAATGTAGATTTCCCTGATGATTAGTGATGGTGAGCACCTTTTCATATGTTTGTTTGCCATCTGTATATCCTCTTTGGAGAAATATCTATTCAGGTCTTCTACTCAGTATGTAATTGGATTTTTTGAGGGTATTAAGTTGTATGATTTTCTTATATATTTTGTATATTAACCTCTTATTAAAAATGTCATTTAAGAATATCTTCTACCATTCAGTAGGTTGTCTTTTTTTTTTTCTTCAATAGGTTGTCTTTTCATTTTGTTGATCGTTTCCTTCACTGTGCAAAACTTTTTAGTTTGATATAGCCCTACTTGTTTATCTTACTTTTGCTTTTCTTGCCTAAGGAGACATATCTAAAAACTAGGGAGCGGGGGTCCCTCAGCCTGGCCTGTGCCCTCTCACAGTCTGGGACCCCTTGGGGGATGTCCACCTGCTGATATGCCTGGCCAGCCTAGGTGAGGGGCTCAGGGCTATTTTCAGGCTGACCACAGCCCCTTCAGGGTTCCGGTCCCTACTGGGGTGCCTGGTCAGCCTGAGTGAGGGGCTGAGGGCCGTTTTCAGGCTGCCCACAGCTCCCATTGACCCAACATCCCAGCAAGGCTGGCTGGAATCAGGTTTCTGGGGTTTATTTATCTTCTATAATTGAAACTTTGTTGCCTTGAGCGAAGGCCTAGGCAGGCAATGAAGCCTCCTATTTGCTTCAGCTCCATGGCTTCTATACTTGAAACATTGTTGCCTTGGGCAGAGGCCCAGCCGGCCTAGGCAGGCAGTTTCCTCCATTGCTGGTGCAATGGAAGCCTCCTGTTAGCTCTAGTTCCGTGGCTGTTGGCCGCCATCTTGGCTGGGTTAATTTGCATATAGCCACTCTGATTGGCTATTGGGCATGGTTTGGGTGTCTCAGAGTGATGGTTAATTTGCATATTAATATTTTATTAGATTAGATTGCTAAGACCAATGAAAAAAGTTTACTGCCTATGTTTTCTTCTGGGAGTTTTATGTCTCCAGGTCTTACTTAAATCTTTAATTCATTTTGAATTTATTTTTGTAGATGGTGTAAGAATGTGATCCAATTTCATTTTTTGCATGTGTCTGTCCAGTTTTCCCAACACCACTTATTGAAGAGACTGTTTTTGCCCCATTGTATATTCTTACCTCCTTTGATTTAGATTAATTGACCACATAAGCAAGGATTTATTTCTAGACTGTATTGTATTCCACTGATACGCACACACACACACACACACACACATCTGTTTTTATATATGGTAATATTTTGTTTATTATAGCTTTGTAGTATAGTTTGAAATCAGGGGGCATGAAACCTTCTATTTTGTTCTTTTTCAAGATTTCTTTGTTTTTTTTTGGGTCTTTTGTGGTTTCTTATAAGTTTATGATTAGTTGTTCTGGTTCTGAGAAGAATACCATTGATATTTTAGTAGGGATCACATTGAATCTGTAGATTGCTTTAGGTAATAAGGACATTTTAACAATATTAATCCTTCTAATCCATGAACATTGGCATTATCCTTCCATTTATTTGTATCCTCTTCAGTTTTTTTCATCAATGTCTTACAAGTTTCAGAATACAGGTGTTTTTTTTCCCTCTTGGCTAAATTTATTTGTAGGCATTTTATGCTTTTTGATTCAATTATAATTGGGGTTGTTTTATTAATTTCTATTTCCAATTGGTTGTTATTGGTGATAAGAAACTTAACAGATTTCTGTATATTGATTCTGTTTATTGATTTTACAGAATTTATTTATTAGTTCTAATAGTTTTTTGGTGGAGTCTGAAAAGCATGTTATTTCAATCTCTACATAGGAAAACATATAAATCCTGAACATTTTTATAGTAGGTTATAAATTCCAAACGTTTTCATAGATTTTCTTTCCTCTCTTATGCATCCATTCTTTTTTTAAAAAATCCTCACCTGAAGATACGTTTTTGTTGATTTTGAGAGAGAGAGGAGGGGGAGAGAGAGAAACATTGATGTGAGAGAAACATCAGTTGGTTGCCTCCCAGATGTACCTACCTGGGGATGGAACCTGGAACCTAGGTATGTGCCCTGATTGGAAATCAAACCAGCAACCTTTTGTTGTATGGGACTATACTCCAACCAACTGAGCCACCCACCCAGGGCTTATACATCCCTTCTTTATGTGACTAAGGACTTAGAAAGTTCAGCTGGATCTTATTTTATTTTTGTGCTTACTCCCACTGAGCTACTTAGAAACAGTAAGACTCTCCTTGGGCTATTAATGTGGTTCCAGTGTAGGTTCAGAGAAGTTGAGCCGAGTGTTCCCAGCCACAGTAGCTAACACATTAGGGCAAATAAAGGGAGGCAATAAAACCAAAGCAAATTGATTCATCTCCTGGTGGTACATTAGCTTGTGTCTTAATGCCACACTCTCCCTACACTGAACATGACCAAATAGCTTCCTTTAAAGGTAAATGAATTTTATATAATTCGCAGCTAATTCCATTTAATTCTGCCCACATGAGCATGTGATAAGGGAATGTTAGGCTGGTTAACAATAACAGGCTAAAAGGGGCATTCAGGAGGAGGCCAATATTTGATTTCCAAGTGCTCTGGCTCAGCGCTGAGAAATCCAGATTATTATGAGTGTGTTGGTTTCTTGGTTATTTGCTTTCTGTTCTCCTAGCTCCTGAGTAAAGGGCAGTGAGAAAACACTAGGATCCCATCTGTCACAATGAGGCCAGTTACTACAATAATAACTACTCCTTTTTATAAAATCATTCTTGTTCTGACAAATTCCCTTTGGACTGCAGGGAATCAGGAAGAGTAAAAATAATAGAATCAATAACAACTTTGTTATCTAGTAACTTAAACAATCCTCGTCTGCTGGGATGGCAGAACAGGCTCTCTTATCTTGGAAACAGGAAAACTTTCTGGATAGAAAACTGTTTTTCACTAAATGTTTCTAACTGGATTAGGTTCCTAGAGAAAGTGCCTAAAGTAGGAATCATGCCAAATTCTAATCACTTAGACACAATATTTTAAAGCACGAAAAAGAATTTGCATCTTTAAATATAATACATATTATTTCTTCTTTTTATTTAAGAGAACATCAATGATTGCACAATTATTTGAATGTTGAAAACCTTAAATATGAAATACTCATTTAAATGTTTGCATCATCTGATCAACTTGGTGTTTGTTCCTATATCAATACTTGTCTACATCAGTACTTGCCCCACACAGTGTTCTTATGAGAGCTTTCATAATGCATGCCCAAGTCTTCAAAGTCAAGAAATGCTCTATCTAAAAAACAGCAGGGTTTGATTAGGTTAGATTAGGTTATCCCATGTTTATTTCTTTGCCTGTAAATACTGATGACTTAGTTCAAGAGTCATGAAATATATCTTGGTTTGAAGAGAACTATCTCTCTCGCAGTGCAAATGTTCAGAACAACAACTAACTAGATAATACACACACCACAGAGATTGTCTGGCCTGACCTGATTCATTTAGATAACTGAAGGGAAATAGAAACTGAGAAACTTAAAAAATCAAGTTAGTCTATCTTTACTGCTTCAATTTACACCCAGGTTCAGCATTCATATGCAGAGCTTCCAGTACAGATTCAATCATTTCACATTTACTCTAACACCTTATATAACACCTTCTTTAAAATCCAGACATAAATAAATACAGATAATAGTTTGTATTCTATGTATATGAAATAAAATAATATTATCTATGCATCCCAGACTTTATGGCCAACCTGTATATAAACTAACCTGATTTCCATTGGTATTTCTTGGGAAAGAGGCACCTAAAATTCAATTTAGGGAAAGAAAATCTTTCCTCTTTTTACTAATGCTGTATTGTAAAACATAATCAATCAGTGTTGTCTACTTCATTTACAAAGCAATTTATTAGACTCTGCCAACATAGTCACAGTCAAGCCTTGAAGTTTCTAAAAGTTGGAGTTAGAGATTGTTACGAATCCAGATAAACAGCAGTGTTTTCTTACCTTCCCAGCAAATTGTGACAGGTGATAACAAAAAGGCAAACAAAAGTCTCTAACCCCTACCCTGGTGTTATCTGTCTCTTGGCTTGTAACTATACAGAATTTGGAGTTTTCTCAAGAGAGTAGAGTGACATTATTTACCTTTTTGTATTTATATGACCAGAAGCCAAACTTAAATATAATAATTAAAGAAATTCATTAAGAAAAGTACTTACTGGGAAACCTTCAAAATTTCCCCCTTTTTCTGCTACTGTATTTCCTTATCAACCTTTTCCCTGCAAGCCTTAGTAAAGATTTATTTTTTTAAAAAATAAATCTTTATTTTTCAAATTATTACAGATGTTCTTTTTTTTATTTAACCCCCATAGCTCCCCTCCACCAGGTTCCCACCCCCTCATGCCCTTACCCCCGCCACTGTCTTCATCCATAGGTGTAAGATTTTTTTGTCCAGTCTCTTCCCACACTCCTCACACCCTCTTCCTCCCGAGAATTGTCAGTTCATTCCCTTTCTATGCCCCTATTTCTATTATATTCACCAGTTTATTCTGTTCATCAGATTTTTTATTGACTTAATTGTTAGATTCACTTGTTGATAGATATGTATTTGTTGTCACTTTGTTGTTCATAATTTTTATCTTTACCTTTTTCTTCTTCCTCCTCTTCTTTTTTTTAATTTATTTTTATTGTTTAGATTATTACAGTTGTTCCTCTTTTTTCCCC
>PVJC01009468.1:0-45834 GCA_004026665.1 Murina feae | reverse complement strand
CCAATGAAGGACTGGCACCCAGAGAAAAGCACAGTGCACATACACTCATACTCTCCCAGGTGTGGGCTGCACTGCGCATTTACTCAGACCGTCTCCAAAGTGGTCGATGGGAAAGATTCAAGTGCCCTTAGGGCACTTGACATAATACTATGGTAACATGATAACAAAAGTAACTTGACATGGAAACAGACAAAAACAGGCATGGGTTGACCCTAAAGTAGTAACATACTTCAACTGGGTAACAGGCATTCACGAAAAATCCTCTCCCAATGCTGAGGTTACAAATTCCAAGTTAGCTATGAACACTCTCCTCTGAATTCTTTTAAAACTATGGCTTAAAACAAAATTTTAAAAAATCTAAACATCTAAAATTTCTTAAAGAATAAAATGCAGAAAAACCAAACCTTTACCAAGAACCAATATTTTAGGTTGCTCTCCCACCAGATGAATGGTAGGAACACTTAAAAAAAAAAGTGAGTCCACTATAAGAGGAAAATGATTGATTTCTACAAACAACCTTCCCTTCTCTGGACTCCATCCAAAATCAGAACCCATCACCCATCATTAACTACAATGCCCACCTTAGCAATAATCCTAGATTTCAAGTAATACTACATATAATCTTAAACAAAGAAAACGTTCCAAAGGAAACCAGTAACTTCTTTACACAGGCACAGGACTTTTCTGAGAAATTGAACTTGAGAATTTCCATCTGAAGGACAGAAATTGTTAAGAGGCCATCTGCAAACCTCACATACCTCATCATATACCTTCTAATAACGCATTACATTTCTGTGTAAATCTTCCCTTATTAAACTATAAACCTCTTCAGTATCAAATCTTCCACCCTAATAAACTCTTTAAGTACCTCCCTCTAACCTCAATTTCCTTGTGTTTTCATTATTTGGTAAAATTACACTTAAAAAATAAATATTTATGCAATAAAACCAGAAGATAAAATAAATAAAACTCAAATTAATTTGCTCTGCAGAGCTGTATGGAAGTGAGGAAGGTGCTCTTAAGTAATTCCTCTCTGCCCTCCACACTCTCATGTTTATCTGTTTCCTGGTGAGTCTGAGGTTGGGGAACTCTTTCTCCCCTACATGCCCTCATGAAGCAATATTAGAACTTAAAGGAGGAAGAGCTAGCAAAGTTGTGAAATTCCAAGTAGCCAATCCCTCCTAAAATGAAGGTAGGTTCACTTGGTCTCTTCCAAACAGAAGAGAACGTCCAAGAAATGAAGTGTTAAAAAGCCACTGAAGATACAACTAACCCCAGCACGGGGTCTTCTGAGTGCCCATGGCTTGTGGAGATGAGAAAAGAATCAAGTAGCAGCATTCAGAAACAGTCCCGGTTACAATCTGATGAGATCTCTCCCCATTCAGGGAGAGGTTGCTTTTTATGTTGGGAGGGAGGTGGGAAAAGGAAGCATGGCTTAGACGGTGGTGGTATCCTTATCAGGCTGCATGCTGCTCATCTCAATGGGAGCCTTTTTCAGCTCTGTTACCCATGTTTGTCTGCCCTTCAAAGCCTCGTGTAATTTCCTCAAAAGCCCTGCCGCAGGTCTCAGGGACTTTAAAGAAGGTGAAGACCAAGAAGATCACGAGGAAGCTGGTGAAGATAATAAACACGTAGGGTCCTAAATAGTGTGCAGATGAAGGGAAGAGCAGTCCAACCAAAAAGTTGGAGGTCCAGTTGGAACAGCCAGCCACTGCCATTGCAGCTGCGCGGGGTCCCTGGCTGAAGAGTTTGGCCACAATAAACCAGGGAATGGGGCCTGGGCCAATTTCAAAGAAGGCCACGAACGTCAAGATAGCCCCGATGCAAATAAAGCTCTTCCAGGTATACTGATCCTTTAATGACAGGGAAATAGTCATGAGGATGGAACAACAAGCCATTCCTCCAAGGCCAATCATATGTAGAGTCCTCCTTCCTGCCCTTTCCACCAGAAACAGAGACACTACAGTGAAGATGGTATTAACCACACCAGCACCAATGGTGGCGTAGATTGGGTCCTTAACACTAACATCTTCGAAGATTCCTGTTGAGTAATAGAACACAGCATTGATTCCAGAAAGTTGCTGAGGGAGCTGGAGCATGATGGCAATCATGATGGGCTGTCGGTAGCTCGGTGATCTGAAGTGGCTTGCTTTTCTTGTGACATTCTAATACTCTCTTCTTTCATCTCCTGGATGTCCTGAGTCACGTCTTGGGTGCCCCATAACCGCTGGAGGATCTTTCTCACACTGTCCTCTTCCTTTCTGTTAATCAGCAAGAACCTAGGACTTTCTGGGCAAAACGGAAGGACAATGACTTGTAGGAAAGACGGGAGGATGGTGAAGCCCAGTAGCATGGGCCAAAGATCTTCAGTTCCCAGGATGATTTTCAGACCAAAGACCTGGGCTACCAGAATCCCAATAACCATGCCCAGCTGGTTCAGAGTGCAAAAGGCTCCCCGCAGGGCAGTGGGAGATATCTCTCCAATGTACATGGGTACAAAACCTGTGCAGAGTCCGCAGAAGACACCAACTACCATCCGGCCCAGGATCAACATTACCCCTGACTCCGCTATTTTGCAGAGTCCCATAAGGCAGCCACCAGTGACAGCCAATAGATTGACGATAAGCATGGAATTGTGCCTGCTAAAGCGGTTGACAAAGCGTCCAACGGAAAAGGATCCAACCACCAACGGAGAAGATAGCCATAGACAAGGACCAGTGGGACGTTAGCAACACTTCACTGGGAATGTTTTCTAAACGCTCTTCCAAAGTGTAATTGATAAAGTCCTTTATGATCATCTCAGGGGCATTGATGACTCCAGTGTTGTAGCCAAACTGGAAAGAGCCTATTGTAGCAATGGTGATGGCAAAGAGCAGAGGTAAGGTGACATCCTGTTTGGGCCTCTCCGTTTCTCTGCTATTCTAAGAATTGACTCTCCCTCCAATTCCTCTTCAAGATACTGCTACCTGCGCCGGGTCCAGGCCGCCGTCGGGAGACACAGCGACGGCGCCCTGCGGAGGCTCCGGCTGCCGGTTGAGCAGCCCTTTGGGCCCCGCGCCGCTCCGAGAGGCCAAGGTTCAGATGCATTAACCCGGGGGAAACGTGACTCGGTTTTTCTGCACTCTCCATTCTCTTTTTGCATTTTTTAAAGCTTTCAAGTTTTAATCATTACCATATGGGATTTAAAAAGGAAATTGTTAAAAATAATTGCTCACAATAATTATAAGTAGTCTGAATTAAATTAGAGCAGAGAGTGAGAGATGATGCAATAAGTATAAATTTGCTTTTAAAGACTACTGCTTAATGGAAAGGCACATTTAATATTTGATATGAAATTATGTCACTTGCAAGAAATCCTAAGCATTTCAAGTCAAATTAATAATGTTAGCATTTGAATTCAGTTATCATTCATGGATTCAACATTTTTTAATGCTATTAGTCAATTCACAACATATTATGAAAGATGTTTCCTTTTGTGTTAGACTCTTGTAAAGGCCTTCTAAAGAGCTTTGTGTAAATAGTACCATACTGTTTTTAGAAAAAGATTTAATGTATTTGAAAAAAGTACTGTAAGAGTTCAAAACCTTGCTTGTATAAGCCTGAAAACAAAACAAAAAGAAAGATAAACGAATACCAAAAGAACTGCAAATTTAAGCCTTAATGAAATAAAATTTCTCACATCCCAGTTTGGCAAAAATCTAAAGCTTGAAGTTGTGGGAAAATGAACTTTTCATACAATGCTGGTGGAGAGTTCAAAACACTACAACCTCTTCAGAGAGAAACTTAACATCATATAACAAATTCACATGTACATATCATTTTATTTTGCAATTCCACTTCTACAATCTTATCCTGAAGATATACCTCTCTGCCAGGGCTGACCAGCAGACCCTGAGCGACAGATGAATGATTACTCTGACACACATTTCTGTGAAAGAGAAGCTAAGGGGCCAGTTGGCATAAGGAGCCAAAAAAGCCCTGATTGCCTGCCTCCTTAGATTTTTATTGTAACAACAGCTTGAACTAAAATTAACTATTAGATACAATTAGCAGGGTAAGCATCCTTGAGAAAGCACATGGTCCTTTAAGCAAAGACATGTCTAAATAAACACCTGGAAACACCCGGATGTTCAGACTTGTTTGGAAAAGTCAAGGTAGGAGCTGCCACCTTCGGCAAGGTCCCCCCAGAGACTCCCAACCTTTCGGAAAATCCTCCTTACAGACATTCCTACTAAGTCCCATGCTACCCCACACCTCTCCAAATATCAACCAGTATATGCAGTTATTCACTCTGACATTATTTGTAATAGCTAAATACTGAAAACAACTTAAGTACCCACCTTTGCAGGAGTCTAGCTGAATCAAAATATCCATAAAATGTTAATCATAAGAAATATGAAGACTATGTCAATCAATATAGGAAGAAGTTCAGGCTACTTTAAATTAAAGAAAAGCAAGGTCTAAAATAATATATATTATATGCTACTTTTTTGTGGATGAAAAAATACACATGCACACATATACAAAAAGAAAATAAATGTTGAGTTCTATTTAGTTAGCTTAGTAGCATTGTGTTTTAATTCGAAAACCATGTGCAATAAATTGTGGAATAGAGCAAATTAGTGAATATGTTGATTTTGCTGGGAACCTGTGGAAAATGAAGAGACAAATATAGACTAGAAAATGAAGACAGAAGAATCCAGTGACTTTAACTTTGATCTGAAATAATCAGCATGAACTTTTTATTTTTTTGTGTGAATAAATATGTATTTGCAAACACACACATTTCCTTGCCCTGTACACTCTAACTACACACAAACAGTGACATTCTAAAAGCAAAGAACACATCGAACTCCCATTATGAAATACCATTTCCCTCTAAAGAGAAGTTATAGGACTTGAGAGACATGAGGCATCTCACGTCTCAGACAAGAAAAGTTGAATGTGAACCTGAGACTCTTCTAAGTATTACTTCTGATTCAGTTGTGTTACTAATTTATATTTGCAAACACCACATGAATAAGTGTCATCTGCTCATATTGGAGATTCATCTACCATTAGACCTCACTTTATATTGTATCCAGTTCAGACATTTGCTTCCATAATTGCAATAAACAGCTGTTCCATTTTGGTCTAAGTAAAAAAAAGTTGGTGCGATGACTGATTTCTCTATTTTACTGATTCTTCTATTTTTCTCATATGGCAAATCCAAAACATAAGCAAATAGTGTCAGCTTTCACCTTCAAAATATATCCTGATTTTAAACCTAAAATCACCACCTAATAACTACCACTGTACACATGACACAGAGAAATGTGAGTTATTGCATTGGCTCCTTTTTATTTCCTCGGTTTTCACATGGCCTTTGTTATCGATGTTTAGCACAATAACTAGAATAATAGTTTTAAAACTGAAACCAGATCACCTCACCTCAGTCTTCAACACCAACCTCTCGGTTAACATCCTGTCTCACAGAGACTAAAACAAAGGAACCTACCTTTGCCTCTATGGACCTTGCCTGTGGCTTATCTCCTGCTTCTCTCTTGTTGACGCTGTGTGGCCACAGCCCTCCTTGATGTTGCTCAAGACCACCACGACAGTCTACACCTGCGGGCCTTTGCACTTGCCCTTTCCTCCAGATAGCCAGCAGGTTCCCACTCCCTGCTCTAATGCCACCTTTTTAGTGATGTCTTCCCTGACTACCCAATATAAAATAGCAATTTATCTTTAGCAGAACTGCCTCTTTTCCTTGCCCTGATTTATTTTCTCCAGAGCACTTATCATCAGAGCTATTATAAGCTTAGTTTGTTTCCCTGTTTGTTATTTCCCTGCTTGCATTAAAATGCAATCTCCAGACTTCCGTCTCCAGTCTGGGATGTAAAAAGCTTGGAGTTGCCACTCCATCTTACCAACAAATAAAAATCTGAGCAAAGTAAAACATCAATACTTTTTTTTATATCCACAGGAAAAGTGAGATTGTCGGGCAAACTAGTGTCACACAAAATTGGAAATAACAACAGAAGAATTGCACAGATAGCAAAAATTAACTTTACAGTAAAATCTCTCAGAGGTGTGGGTTTGGTTCCAGATCACATAATGAGGCAAGTTCCTTTTTTTTTTTCTAGTGGAAGGTTTAAAAAAAAAAAAAAAAAGCCCAGATGGTGTCTCATGCACCAGGAGGTTAGGGTTCCATTCCTGGTCAGAACACATGCCCAGGTTGCAGGGCGCCAACCCCAATAGGGGGTGTACAGGAGGCAGCTGATCAATGTTTCCCTCTCATAGATATTTTTATCTCTCTCTCCCTCCCCCTTCCTCTCTCTGAAATCAATAAAAATACAGTTTAAAAAGAATCCACATCTGTGAAGCACAATAAAGGGAAGCACAATAAAATGAGGTATGCCTGTAACTGTTGAAGCCCCTGAAGCTCTGAGAATAAGTCTGAGAGTTAAAAACTTCAGAAGAAGCCAGTCTTAAGGGGACTCCACACTTTAATGATTTAACCCCAAAGCTGGACTTGAGAATATCAGAAAGAAAAAAAAAAAAAAAAACAAACACAAACAGACAAACAAACAAAAAAAACCTCTTGCTTCCAGCAGGGGAAGGAAAGGATACGAATCTGAGATACACCTGAGCACTCAGTTCCTCATAACAAGGACAGCCCTCAGGAGAAACTACTTAACCAGAGACTAACAGGGTGGGGTTTTAGCAGAACCTAACTGTCCTGTGGGGGGTGGTGAGGGGGAGGGAGGTGAAATACCCCACCCCAGGCCCCTCTAGCATTCTACATGGGAGAAGGGAAATACTCATCTCCCTCCCTCTACTCCTGACATCTCATCCCACCTAAGGGGAAAAACAAAAAGCACTGTGATGTTTCTAATCCAGAGATTCAGCCTCACTAAAAGACTGAGACCCAATCACAGGACAACAGCATGTCCCTCGCCACCCACACACTCCTTACCTCTGGTGAGGCTCTGGGTCCTGAGGGAGCCACAAGCGAGGATGGGCTGCGAAGAAGAACCGAAGAACCACGCACCAGGGGCAGCTCAGAGACCGGCCAAACCAGATGGACTGGAGGCTCTGCAGCTGCAACCACTTTTTCCCAGAAGCAGCCTAATCTCAGGAGTTATTGGGGGTGGGGAAGGCGACGGCAGGGGAGGCCTGAGAGGAGAAACAAGTGCCCCAGTCCCATCCTGGGCCACAGGAGTCTGGTTCACTCCACCGATCCACAAAGCCCAGCTCTCCTGGATGCCTTGTCTTGCTCCCCTCCAGAGGACAGCCAGGTGCATGGACCTGGGGCTGTGTATGGCTCAAAAGCTGGGGAGGGGAGGGGCTGCTTGCTTAGGCCAAAACAGAAAAGTGAGCTGAGCATTCTGATGCTGCAAATGTAAAACCTTCCAGAAAGGCCTTAAGGATCTGGGGCCACGAAACAGGTTTCCAGAGCAGAACCCAGAGGCCCAATCTCAAGGCCACAGCCACCTCCAGTTGAAGGGAGAGCTCTGTAGAAATACTCAGCATGCAGCCAAAGAGAAGACAGTAAGCAAAGCACACGATGTTAAAGGGAGATTGGAGAGAGAAAGGAGACAGGTAAGTTAAAACAGAGCCAGAAAGAACCCGAGCCTGCCAGTTAGAACCACAGGAGCCTGCTTCTGAGGAGGCGCTGCTGATATGAATGCTGGGTCATTAGTCTGCTGTTGGACGACCGGAGTGACGTGTGTCCTGAATGACATTCCAATTCTCTGCGGTTCCTAACTGGGTGATAGTGCAAATATTCGAATGATGCTCTTGTTTCTCACGAAGCCCTCAACAACAACTACAACAACAACAAAAACAGTCTTCCTTCCCTTATTTACTTATCCCTAAGCTAAGGTCCTATTATCTGAGCTGTCTAGTTATGACTCCAGAAAAAGAAAAGTTTGAGGTAAATAGTATTATTAACATAAATAATTCAACTGAGTTAAGGTGGGAAATACCTCTATGGGTGCCAAAGAGTTTTTGTTCAGTCTCCAAACCCCTAAATAAAGGGTTCTATCATTGTGACACATTCAGGCCATTGCCCACAACAGGACACTGGCCTGACTCCATCAATGCATCTTGCTCATCTTTCCGTAGCCTGTAACTGACAATCACACAGTTTTGATCCCCACCCCACCCCCCAGGCTACGTAACCAGATGCCATTGTCTGAGACTCTCGGGTGGAGTTACTAACCAGAAGAGTAGAAGACACGGGTCCGTATATTTAAAGAGAGCTGTTGCATCAGTCAGTGTTCTGACAGAAAGAACAATCCACTCCAGGAACTTGGAGTGGAAAGAATTGTCAGAGGGTTCCCAGACTTCACCACAATCGGAACGGCTGGAAGGATAATATTGAAGAAGGCCACTACTGGCTTTCAGTAAATTTGGAAGGGCAAGGACTGCAGGGAAAATGCCGATAAAGACTCCATCTGCCTACAGCACCGAAAGGAAGAGGAAGACACCTGGAGGTGCTGGAACACCTCTGCCACTACGAAGGCCCTCACCATAGAACAATTTTTCTAGCCCCCCCATGAGTATCTGTGATGGTTAGAGTCAAACCTACATTGTACTGGCAAAGGGTTCTGGGATATATGGTTCCCAGATTTCTTTCTTAAAACCTGAGGGAAAATGTAAAAGGAGATGAGAAGATACTGAATTAACAACAAACAATCCTGCACAGCAGCTAAGGAGCTTCCAGGCGGCAGAACTTAATGAGCTTCATAGGGCTTCTCAGAGGTAGGTACTACGTTCCCGAGATCTCCTCATCGGTGGTCCCGAGCCTCTAACGAAGTTAATTGCAGGTTTAGAGGAAAAATGCTTTCTTGCTTTCCTTTCTAGTAAAAGAGAACGGTAAGTACTTCTTCCCCACTTCCCCCCACTTCCACCACATTCATCTGAAAGAGGTGCTTGCAGAGGTGGAGGTATCTGCATACCCATCTCACACCCTGGTTCAGTGCTTGCCGAGCAGCTGGATCAGTCAGCTTATGCTGGGTCTATCATTTGCGCTGAAGAAAGTGATGTTAGAGGACGTATTTTGAAAAAATGGTATGTTTGGCCCTCCTCCTTAACCTTGGACTTTGGGGGACATGTGCCTGTTTCCAACAAGAATTCTGAAGGCAGAATTTTAGTTGGAACAGTGAGCAACAGAAGAGATGCTGAGAACAGTACTAAGTAAAACTGTACAACCACCATGCTATGGCAAAGTTGAATACATTTTCCATGGGTTCCAACTGGGGTGGGACGGAGGGGGGGGTCACAGAAGTTAGCCAAGCTATGAGCCATCATGAAAGGGCTTTGCATGGGCGAATAGCCTGTAGATAAGGTGACACCAGTAGTACAAAGCAATAGATAGACCCCTGGGAATAGAAACTGAGATCCAATATGTCAGGCACAGAATGCATTACACACATCAAGGATACATGACCCATGAGAAAATCGCAGGTGATCACTTAAGACTGCTCCACACACAGAGGACTCGCGGTCAATTGATACATCATCTTGCCCTATTCTTCCCTTTTCCTCTGTCTCAGTATATCAATGAAAGAAGGGAAATGCAGAGAAGCAGAGGGAGAGGCAGAGTAATGAAGAGAAGTAGAGTTAAATATAGACCTTACCCCCTTCCCCAGTATGGGTCTCTTAGCCACATTTCAGACCTAAGCTTGAGCAGAGTTGACTTGAATGTAAAATTTGAACTTAAATTTAAAAAATACTGAGTCTTTCATATTTAAACTGTACCTAGATAATAATAAAAATGAAAGCATTCCTGTAACTAAAAGGAGCCTGAAACAATGGGATATGATCAAGAAGTAATTAAAGAGAGAGGGAAGGATAATTTAGAGAGCATATTTGAAGGCAACCCTTGAAAAAATAATTCTTGTTTACTCTCCACTGTGTTCCATGCCTTCAATATTCCTTTTATGTCCACATGGCAAAAATATCTATTCTTGTTCTTCCAAACATTTCTCTTACTTCCTTCTTCATAACTCCTAATTTATATATTTGTCAACATTAATTGAAGTAAAATTTACACAAGGAATTTCTCATTTTAGGTGAATTTTGGCAACTTCATACAATCATGTAACACCACCATAATCAAGCTATAGAACATTTCCAACACCCTAACATTTTTTTCTTGTGCTTCTTTGCAGTCTAGTGCCTCACCTGACCCCATCTCCACATAATCTTGCCTACTTTATGTCATCTTTTCTAGAAGGTCATATACATGGAATTATAAAGTATTTAGTGTTTTATGTTTAACTTCTTTCACAAAGGAAAATAGGTTTCAGATTCATTTATGTTGTTGCATGTATCAGTATATTTCAAATTTTTAATGAGTATAAATACATCGTAATTTGTTTATTCATTCACCAATTAATGAACTCTTAGGTTCTTTCCATGGTTGGATCATTAAAAATAAAGCTGGTATAAATGTTCATGTACACACTTCATGTAAACATATGTTTTCTTTTCTTTTGGGTGAGATTGCTGGATCAGATTGCTAGTGTGTGTTCTTATTTTTGTGTTTATAATTAAACTAGGGGCCTGGTGCACAAAAATTTGTGCACTCGGGGGGAGGGGGGTTCCTCAGCCTGGCCTGTGCCCTCTCGCAGTCTGGGACCCCTTGGGGGTTGTCCACCTGCTGGCATACCTGGCCAGCCTGGGTGAGGGGCTGATGTCTGTTTGCAGGCTGGGCAAGCCCCGCCAGAGGGAACTCTCACACCATGGGGGTATGGCCAGCCCGGGTGAAGGGCTGAGGGCCGTTTTCAGGCTGCCCACAGTCCTTCAGGGTTCGGGTCCCTACTGGGGTAACTGGCCAGCCCGGGTGAGGGGCTGAGGGCCGTTTTCAGGCTGCTCACAGCTCCCATTAACCCAATGTTCCAGCGAGGCTGGCTGGAATCAGGTTTCTGGGGTTTATTTATCTTCTATAGTTGAAACTTCATTGCCTTAGGCAGAGGTCCAGCCAGCAGAGGCAGGCAGTTTCCTCCAAACAGAAGCCTCCTGTTTGCTCTAGCTCGTGGCTGCAGGCTGCCATCTTGGTTGGGTTAATTTGCATACCAGTGCTCTGATTGGCTGGTGGGCATAGCTTAGGTGTTTCTCAAAGTGATGGTTAATTTGCATATTATTCTTTTATTAGATTAGATCATACCTACCACTATTGTTTTTACTCCCTTATTATAGAAATCTACTTCTGAAAACATAAACAGATAATTACATAAAATTACTCCCTTACTTGTCTTGAGGTGATATTTCTGTGTTCCTCTCCCCCACCCTCAAGAATTTTAAGGATAAGAATTACTTAACCCACTGATACCATAGTGTAGCTCTTTACTGTTGTGATGGCAATATCGCATTTATTCTGACGAAGTCTTTTAGCTGTTTAGAATTTATTATTGGGGTTAAATGGCCTCAGCCTACAAAGCTATGTGTTTGTTTTTAGTGGTTCATTTACATTCAGCCAATTGTTTAAATGTATGTTAGGAACAAGGCATCATAGAAATTTGTAAGTATCAAAAACTTGTGGGATTTAGGAAGGCTCTCAAGGTTAGGACTGGGCAGTGAAACTGTGCCACAGTATGCGCAGGCTGATGTGGTGCCCCCAGACTGAAAGGGATTATCCCTCACTTTCTTTGAAAAAGAATGTTTTCAATTGCTCATCCCATTTTCCAGTACTATTACATCATCTTAAATTTCTTAACAAACCTGCAGTATATAGACAGCTAATCCATTATTAAACAGGCGAGCATATAACATAGCTGGAATGAAGGAGCTAATAGATTGTACCGCTTTCCCTTTTCCTGATTTCTGCATTTACTAATTAAGACAGGCAAAGAGAGAGCTAAGGAGCAACCTTATTACCTATAATGGCTAATCTGAACACATGGTGTAAGGGTTGTTATCTATATGGATTTGCTAACAGCACAAGCCTGAAATCGATATACTCACCTTGAAAAACACAGTCTTTTTCTTGTAAGTGTGGAACTTTTACTTCCAAGCTTACCAAAAGGTCTGGAGCGGGTCAAAGCTCAGGTTTTCTGAGCTCCCAAAGAGAGAGCAGCAGGAAATGGTCTAAGCCACACCAATCAGCTCATTCTCCCCTGGAGAGGTGCAAGTAAGGAGGCAGAGGGCAACAAAGAGAGTTAATTTTTACAAAAAAAGGAAAAGAAGAAGAAGAAGCAAGAGGAAAGTGGGTTTCCCATCCCAAGTTCTCCAGCTTTATATTCTTTTTAGTTTTTAAGTCTATGGTTAACCAAAAGTTTTACCATTACTATTTGGGGTGGAAATTAGCAGTTTATTATCCCAGTCTTGTGATTATTTCATCAGACCTTTCTTATAATACGAAACCACTGTTTCTGTGTGTGTTCTCAGGGCCCCACTATGAGTAAGTTTGATTTTGCTGCTAGAAGGCTTGGAAATAGGTCAGAAGAGAATTTTTAGTAAATTAACTACAAAGTTCCTGTACCCTGGCCTGAACTTTCATTCCCTAATCTATTTCCCATCTCAAATTAACTTTATCTGGACACATGTTGAGAGGTCCATTCATGGACCATTTCACCAAATATGAATTGGGAGCCCATTGCAGGCACTGTTATAGCGCAAATCTTCAAAGAGTAAATAAACACTATCTTTGCTTTCATGAAACTATATGTTGTAGGAGAAAAATAAAATGCACCTATAAAAATAAAAATGTATACTATGAATATAAGCTATGATTAGTGGAACAAAAGGGAGAAAAGTTACTTAGCATAAAGTGTTCAGGAAAGATTTCTTTGAGGAAGTAATAGTTGAATAGAGACTTGAAAGACAGAAGGGGGAGTACCTTGTGGGTTCTGGGCAGAGTTCATTCAAAGTCCAGGAAACTAAAGTACAAAGGACCACAGTGAATGGCTGGAGTGCATAGCAAAAAGGAAAGGAGACTGAAAAGGTGGAGAGATGGCAGATCACACAGAGTGAGGCCGCAGTGAGGACTCTGGCCATTGTTGGGAGTGAAGGCAAAATGGGGGAAGCAAACCAAATCGGAAGATTTGAGCCTATAAATGGCATAGTAAGACTTACTATTTACATAAATAATACTGGTTTTTGTGTGGAAAACAGAATAGGATGAGGCAAGTATAAGAACAGTCAGAAGCTATTAAATTGGTGGTTTTGATCAAAGCAGTCATAGTAAAGGTAGTGAGAAGTGGTGAAATTTCTGGATATGTTTTCAAAATAAGTAAACAAAATATTCTAATGGATTTCAATGGGGAAGGAGTGAAAGAAAAAAGAAGAATTAAAAAGTTTTAACCTAATTAATGATGAAAATTGAGCTTCCACTTACTCTGATGGGGCACATGCAAGAAAAACAGAATGGGTGAAGGAGCTAGTGGAGTGGAAATCAGAAATTAATTTTCAGATATATAGTATTAGATATACCTATTAGATAGCCAAGTAAATATTTTGAATAGATAGTAATCAGATATGTAAGACTGGAGTTCACTGGAGAAATCATGGGCCTCACCAAAGAGGTGGTCTTGAAAGGCATAAGCCTAGTTGAGATCATATAAGCAATAAACAAAGACAGAGACAATAATAAGACCCCTCAAAGAGCTCTGGGACACCATCGTTAAAAGGGTAAATAATAAAGGAGAATCCAGCAATGAAGACAGAGAAAGAGTATCTCAGTTCTGCATATGGTTCATATCTCACATTTCCCAGCCCTAAGACCAGGTGAGGCTTGAAGGAGCTAACAATTTACTTGGAAAGACAAAGGAGCTTGACATATTGAAATAGAGAGAACTGGGGAATGTTGCTCAAGCATATACAAGTGATGGACTACTTAATAGTGACCCATCGTTAGCACTGAAAATCTACAGCATTTGGAGACAAAGCCTTCACCATTAAACTCACTGCAAGATTAGGATCAGGCCAGTGCACATACTCTCTAAAAGCAAACAGATTCCAAAGGAGAAAAGGCAGAGCAGCCACTTTCTCCCAAAATATATAAACTAGAAAATTTGTTGTCATTCTCCAGTGAAGTGGTAGCAAGTCATTGGGGGTGATTCTGGCCACCAGAAGACATCACCATGTTTGGAAACATATTTTGGTTCACGAAAGGTGGAGGTGCTACCAGTGGGTAGAGTCCAGGGCTGCTGCTACACATCCAATAAGACAGAAGACTGTCCCCTTCACCCAACAAAAATATGTTACCTGGCCCCAAATGTCAATAGTTTCATGGCTGAGAGAGAAACTTTGCCCTAATAAGAATATTTAGGAAGAATTATATAGAGTTAATTTGTAAAGTTCTACTTTGAACTTACACAAATATATTATGTTGAGATTTCAATTTGTTTATTTTATTATCCCTCTCAGCACTGTTTTAATTTTTTGTACTGTGGTAAAATATGCATAACGTAAAATTTTCAGCTTTAGCCATTTTTAAGTGTACAATTCAGTGGCATTAAGTACATTCACATTGCTACTGTATGATTCTGCTACATGAGGTTCCCTGAGAAGTCAAGTTCAGAATCAGCAGTGTTTTCAATATCCATTTATTTCAGGAAATACTAGAGGAATCATTTCATGTAAAGGGGAAACAATAAGCAGAAATAGTTATAAGATTTATCGAGAACTAAAAACACACAGAGAGAAAAATGGAGGTAACCCATATAATAAGAACTATAACAAGAAACTGTGAAATTTAGGGCTGGGGAAACAAGGGGAGAGAGGAAAAGATCTCATGGAGCTGGTGCTCAGATCTCAGGAGAGGGTGCCCTGTAGCCACGGCTGAGACCTCCAGAAGGCCTCAGAGACTGAGGAGGCCAGCAGGAGCTGGAGCCAACTGCTGCTGTTGTAGGGACTCTGACAAATACAGGACAATTAAGAAAGCAGGATTAGGGATAACCTTTCATTCTTCTTTCATCCCTGCCTGATCATTTCTTCTAGTGTCTCCTATTGGCAGAATCCGAGAAAGAACATACCTTTCTGGGAAAGTAAATTGTAGCTTCCCAACTGCAGCATCACAGAGAAGATTACTGAAAAATTGGGCATAGAGCTGAAGAGCGAGAGTTACAGAAGAACACAATACTTACAAACCACTGCTGTGAACTAGTTCACAATATACATTCCGATGTGCCTTGACCATGTATTTTCTAACCTATGAATTTACCTATCCACCCACCCTCACAGACTGCACCCAGCTCCCTGCCATCACTAATTTTGTTGAGAATGTTACTCGAATATAGAGCTAGCTACTGGATCATAGAGGTCATGAATATTTATTTTACTGAGTAGTCCCAGATTAATTCTCAGATTTGTTGAACCTCTCTAAAATCACATTACCCATTCATAAAGTTGAATATTCATATTAGCATCCTTTTTATAGACATATTTTTGATGGTTTTATTTGCTCTCTCAGCAGAACCTCTGGAAAATTTAGGAGAATAATTATTTGATTCTTATTGGGATGTAAAATTGATTGATCTTGCAACCTTTTCTGTATCCAAACTTCTTTCCTCCAAAGCCCTCACTTTCTTTCTTACCTAGCAAATATTCCATGTACAATATTATAGCTACTCCATTGGATGCACTTACTTAGTGTCCTTGCAATGTATCTGTCTACCAAGCTAAATCAAGTCTGTTGCAAATGTGCACCCAGACGGCTGAACATAGTAAAGAAAATACGCAAACATTCTTACTGGTCTTGCTTTAAATTTTGGTCCATAACTCAGTAGATGGCTAACAAAAGATATGCAGAAACAATTCACAGAACAAAATGAATGAAAACTTTCTAATAATATACTCAATTGCACAATCTGCTCATGCTTAAAGACAAGCAAATTAAAATTACAAGATACCATTGTTATAAAATTGTCAAAAGACGACAGTAAGGATATCTGGTGTGGTCATACCCTTTTGACTCACTCACTTGGTAAAATATATTTACTGAGATTCCTTCATAGACCAGACACATCGTTAGGCAATGAGGAACCAGCAAGGAACAAGACAGGAGACGTTTCTGGCTCAAGAAGTTGATGTTTTAGAAGGGAAACAAACATAACAATATGATGACAGATATTAATAAAAAGAAATAAATCAGAGTAAAGATAGGCAGTTATTGTTAGAGCAATGTATTCTCATAAGGTGGTCAGGGCATTGCTTTGTGAGACAGAAGCCTAAATGAAGTGCTAGCAGGCAAGTGAGCGAGTTCCTGATGCACCATGTACATTTCTGCTCCTACTAATTGGGCTGTATGCTTACAAAGCTTCAGCATTGCTTGCATCCAACTTGTTTAAGTGGCATTTGTCTTAGTCATTATATAATTAAATTAAATATTAATTAAAAAACACATGGTGTACCTGTGTGTGTGCAAGTGTGCGTGTGTACATGTGTGTGTATGTCAAGTATCTGCTTCAAGCAATAAGGTAGAAATGAGAACAAAGAAAAGCACTATGTCAAGTTAAGTGAGGACAAGAATGAAACTTTGAGGGAGAATATTAAAAATGTTGAATTTTCCACTCAGATTGTTCCAGACATTTTAAATTTTTACTTTATTTTAAAGAAATCAAATTTGGCAATGATAAACATTGCCTTTATGAGTGTGGTTTAGATGAATATAAGGATGACTGGATAAAAAGGGTCTTAGTCCCACTCAAAATGTTGGCAAATAAATATACATTTCTATTTTTAATTAAAATACATGGTTTCAAATGGCTATGTGTTTATTTATGATTTTCATTTTCAGCTGGCTTTTCCAATTAACATTCTCAACCCGTTTCCCCATTTATTATATTTTTTACTGTTTGTTTCTCTAATTCAATTATATCCATTACCATTGCTGAAAAATTCCACAAACTTTCATAATTGCCTCTAATGAAACAGTTGTCTGCTAATGACTTAGAAAAGCAAACAGTAACAAGCTATTCCCAGTTCTCATCTCTGTCTTTAAGCTTCATAACTTCATTTCTGTTTGTCAGATCACTCATCAAAGAGTAGCATTCATTTAGTCCTTCAAAAATATTTACTGAATGCCTACTGTATGCAACAAATTGTGCTTTTGTCTGCTTCTTAGCTTGTTCTGGTACATTCTACACTCTGGCATCAGGATTGCCTCTTTAAAATGTAACTCTGGGCATGATCACTTCCATTTTATCCATCCATGACTCCCCATTGCCTTCATAATGAAGATATACCTCATTTCTAATCATGCTTATACTGGTACCTTTTCTTTTTTTATGATTAATTACTAGTAGCCTGGTGCACAAAACTCATGCACATTAAAAGGGAATTAATTAGTGGGAAATATTTTAATATTGCTATTTTCTCTTTCTCTATAATAGAAGTGTGAGAGATGATAGGAAATTAGTAAAATGTACATGAAAATAATATATAAACTTATTAATAAATAAAAAGTAACAAAAGGATATGACAACAGAGGCATGATATAAAAATGACAAAAACATAATATGAAAACAACAAAAATGTGATATAAAAACAACAGTGAGGCAAACAATGACTGATAAGTGATTAAACTTATCATAATATCTCCCTGTATACCACATAGAAACACCAGTCAGAAAGGATATATGCCCCCCTGTGTTCATAGCAGTGCAATTCACCATAGCTAAGATTTGGAAACAGCCTAAGTGCCCATCAGCAGATGAATGGATTAGAAAACTGTGGCACATCTACACAATGGAATACTATGCTGCTGTAAAAAAGAAGGAATTCTTACCATTTGCAGTAGCATGGATGGAACCTGGAGAGCATTATGCTAAGTGAAATAAGCCAGTCAATGAAAGAAAAATACCACATGATCTCACTTATTTATGGATAATAAAGACTATTATAAGTTCATGAACATAAACAGATACAGAGGCAGAACAGCATTGAACAGACTGTCAAACTACAGCTGGAAGGCTCAGGAGGGTTGCGGGGGGGGGGGGAGTTAAGAGATCAACTGAAGGACTTGTATGCATGCATATAAGCATAATCAATGGACACAAGACACTGGTGGGTAGGGGAGGAGGGGGAAGGTCAAGGGGAAAAATGGAGACTTATTTAACACTCTTTGTAATACTTTAAGCAATAAAACAAAATTTTAAAAAAAGAGTGAAAACACTTTCAGAGTGCCTGACTAATTTCCTTTGTGCTGAAGTATTTAGAACTTTAACTTTAACATCACATGCTCTTTGAACTCAAAAGAAAGCAACATATAACTGACCACGTGCGAAAACAGGTTCAGGTAGGATTATGCCTACTCTGTCTAGAGTTTGTCCTTGTGATTTATTAATTGTCATCACAAATGTTGGCATCACGGGAAACTGTCCTTGAATCAGTTTAAATGGGAGGCCAGTGCCAGATGGGGACAAATCAATTCTTGAAATCAGAACAACCTCTCCCTCTGCAGATCCTGTTAATACTTCAGCTTCAATAATGTTAGGTCGTAATCTTTTGATAATAAATCTGGTACCATTACAAAGATCCCATTTACTATTAAAATTTCTCAATAGCATGATGATTGCACCTACTTTCAATTTTAATTTATGACAGGGCAGTCCCAAAGGAGTAATACTATTAAGAAATTCAATGGGAAAATTTTCCCTTTCAGCATTATCTGTGAAATCAATGGAATTATCACTCAAATATGTGTGAAAATCTCCATCGAGTATATCCAAAATTTCTTCATTTACTTTTTGAACGTGCTCATTTTTTGGACAAAGAATTGCACATTTAGATATATTTTTAATATTATCTATAGATATAGTATTTCCAAAGGTAGCTTCAATAATAGATCTATTACAAATCATTTCATAGGGGATTTCAATAATAGCCATTCCTAAATGAAAACTGCAATCAAGTTTGCCATCTCCAAGTTTTACTAACCATTCACTATAAGCAGAATTCTTTGATCTCATATTTGTTGTAAGAGACAACTTTCTGAAACATCCCCAAACATTGCAGTACCTGAAACTCATTTGTACTATGGCCAATCGCATAGCATGTGGTACAATACTGAGACATTGTGGAAAATCCCCTCCAAGAAGGAGAACTTTCCCACCAAAGACAACATTCAAATTTCTCTTAGTAATCTGTCTATGGCATTTATAGCATGACTGGATGCCACTGTGCATTCATCAATAATGAGAAGTTGGCCTTTTTAATAGTTTTAGCAACTTCACTGTTTATATCAAGTCTAGAAATTAAAGTTTCATTTAATGGAATCGATAATTTATATTGGGAATGAAAGGTGCTTCCAGTGAGAAGTAAATCTACAGCAATTCCTGTAGATGCTGTGGGTAAAACAGTACTACCACGACCTCTAATATAATGTATTAAAACTTCACACAGCTATGCCTCCAGGCTCTGAGGGCTGGTTCCTGCCTCAAACCTCACCTTCCAAGGAAACAGCTTGGGGAGGGCATAGCCCTTGGCAACGTGACCCAGGACTCAGTGTGGCCAAGCTCTGAGGGCCACTCCCTGCCTCAAACCTCGCCACCCTCGCAGGAAACAGCTTGGGGAGGGTGCAGCCATTTCCAATATGACCCTTGCAGGACTGACTTCCTTCTGGTTGGTTGAGCCTTGGTCATGATGTTACACCCAGGGTTTTTATTATATAGGATAGTCTTATTGAAAATTAAACTTTGGAACATGCATAAAGGAAGCATGTTCTTTAAAGAATGTTCCAAGTAGTTTTTCTCATAACTTCTGCATCTCAAAAAAATAGCACTCCGGTTTCAATTTCCTTGGATCCCATTGCAATGGCTACATTGCCCTTACTGATGTAGAAGCATGGCATGGCTTTATAGTTATGTAATTGACTCATTATGTGGTCCTTTAAAGCTATCAGCAGCTTGGACTTGAGCCTGTGTTTCACATGGCCCCTTTCCCTGGAAGTAGGGGGTCAGCTCCCGGAGGACCGACATTTGCAGAGAGTGCTCAGAGCTTTTCTTAGAAATAGCCTTCATAGCAGAATGATTACTAATATGCTCCAATAACTGGTACAAACAATCTAATGTTGCTCTTAAAAATTATGAAGTTTAAACAATATCCACTTATTAATTCATCTTATATATCTTTAATTCCTACCACATGAGTGGCATTATTCTGAGTGGTGATAGTCAAAGATGAATAAACTATAAACACTAAGTGGAAAGTAGAAGAAATGCAAATATAACTACTGATTACTGTTTTCCTACAGTGGGGATAAATGATCATTTCTTATGCTAACATTTGTAAACTGAGAAGTATATAGTAGGTGAAAAGAAAAATAATTCATTTTTTTCCTTTAAATTAAAAAGCCATTGAATGTGTATTTTGTATCAGGTACTATGGAGGAGCTATGGGAAAAGAGGTGAGCAAAAAGTAAAATTAATACTCTATTTCTTGCCTTCAAAGAACTAGCAGTCCCGTGGATGATGATGTCATTGAAATAATCACTTAATTCTGTGAAAAGTATAACTATGGTAAACATTTTAATGAGGAAACTCATAATGCTGTAAGAACATTTAACAATGGGATTTGATCTCATCAGGATTGGCCAGGGAAGGCAACCTTAAGGAAGTAATGATAGAGCTTAGATCCAAAACGTGGTTAGGAGTTTACCAGAAAGAGACAGGGAAGAGTATGCTCCTGGCAAAAGGAACAGCTTGCACAAGAGCGCCATGGATGAAGGTAGCACAAAAACTGCAAGATCCTGCTATGCTGATTTAGTCAGAGTAAAGAAGGTAGGGGAAATGTAGGGGTAGGGTAGGCTTTGAGAAACTGCTGAAGGGTGGTAAGCAAGAATAGAGCAGCATGGGGAATGGGTCTGAGCAGAACAGAATGGAGGTGGAACCACTATAAACAGATGTATTCTTTAAAGATAAGTGGCTACCATGTGGAGAGCTGATTGGAAGGGACAATAGTCTCTGTGAGGAGACCTTTAGGAAGTTTTTACAAAGGTCCAGGTTTATATAGTGATGAAAGAAAATGTGACATTGGGTGGTAAGCACACAATGCATATACAGATAATGTATCTTAAAATGAACATTTAAACCTATATTATCTTATTAACAAACTAGAGGCCCAGTGCACAAAACCTGTGCACTGGGGGAGCAGGGGTTTCTCAGCCCAGCCTGCACCCTCTCCAATCTGGAACCCCTCAGGTGATGTCTGGCAGTCAGACATCACTCTCATAATCTGGGACTGCTGGCTCCCAACTGCTCATCTGCCTGCCTGCCTGATTGCCCTTAACTGCTTCTGCCTGTCATCCTGATCACCCCTAACCACTCCCCTGACAGCCTAATTAATGCCTAACTGCTCCCCCACTGGCCCAATCGCCCCCAACTGCCCTCCCCTGCTGGCCTGGTCACCCCCAAATGCTCTCCCCTGCTGGCCTGGTTGCCCCTAACTTCCCTCCCCTGCCAGTCTGGTCTCCCCTAACTGCCCTCCCCTGCTGGCCTGACTGCCCACAACTGCCCTCCCCTGCCAGCCATCTTGTGGCTGTGGGCACCACCAACTTTGAGGGTGGGGCAGTCAATTAGCATATTCCCTCCTTATTGGCTGTGGGTGCCACCATCTTTGCAATGGCGTGAGGGTCAATTAGCATATTTCCTCTTTATTAGCTAGGATGTTACCCCAATAAATTTAATTGAAAGAAAGAATACAGAGTAAATACACACACACATAAAAATTCAGGTTTGAGGTGATAATAGCATGGTATTAGTGTAAATGAAAAGAAGTGAAAATTATGATGATGGTTAGGATGTAAAATTATTAGAACTTGTTGGTGTTTTAATTCAGATAGTGAGTTAAAAGTTGCTGTCTTGTTTTCTGATTTGGTAACATGGATGAAGGGTATTATTCTCTGAGATAAAAATCTACTTAATTATCTGTCTTCCAGACTCCTTTTCTCTTTCTCTCTCTCTTTTTTTTTAATATGTCATATGTCAAATAGGGTCAAGCCTGGATTTGCTAATATTATATTCAATATTAATCTAAGTTCATTCCTCTAATTTTTCTTATAAGAAATTAAATTGCTCAAATGTAAAATATCAGGAAGCACTTACTACAATGCATTTGCATGAAAGGAGAAAAGGTAAGAAGCCTGTCATTGGTTGGTGTAGGTGCTCATCCACAATCAAGTCAGCAGTTCACTATTTTGATAGGATCCACATGTAAAGTGTCCAGAAGAAGATGCCAGAGCTTTGACTGTTAAGCACAGGCTTCTTAAACAGGAACGACAGTGTTACAAACTTATGTCTTGAGATTTTTAAGCCAGGCATTAAAAGAGAGCTGTGGGTTGAATTAATTAACATGTCAACTTTTATTATAACAGTTCAAACCTCTCAAAGAATGGTGGTTTCAGGAGCTATGTTTTACTTCTAGGGAGCCCATATTAGTGTTATACATGAAGTGAGTTACAATGAATGATCCCTGCTCTGCCACTTTTGAAACTCTATGATCATATATATAATGAATGTTAAAGCTTTTGTAAGTGGGTATTCTATTTTAGAAAAAAATTTGAAAAATTATTGAAATTTTGATATCAAATCCCTCTCATTTTAAAGAGGCTGAATATAATAATTATTTGAGACTATTTCCTGATTCTGAAAGAAGAATGGATAATATGAATGGAAATGAAGGAAAAGAACTGGATGATAATAATAATGATATTGATAATAACAATAAAAATAATAAGGAGCTTATTAAATTCCAGAATAATGTACATGGATTAGCTCATTAATCTTCCTAAGTACCCTTAGGGGCAGATACTATTATTTCCATTTTATTTCATTATTTTTAAAAATATGTTTTTATTGATGAGAGAGAGAGAGAGAGAGAGAGAGAGAGAAACATCAATGATGAGAGAAAATCATTGATCTGGTGTTTCCTGCACACCCCTCACTGGAGATCTAGCCCCCAACCCACGCATGTTCTCTGACTAGGAATCAAACCAAACCTTGATTTCCTGGTTCTTCGGTTGACACTCAGCCACTGAGCCACACGAGCCATGCTATTATTCCCATTTTACAGATGAGGAAGCAGAGGCAAAGACATTAAGCAGTTTGCTGTGGTGAGACAGCTAGTGTAGTTAAGCATGGTCTGAAACCTAAGTAATCTTTAAAGGGAGTGGGGGAATGGGAGATGCCTGTAATATTGACAGCAATAAAAAAGACACCTAAGTAATCTAACTTCACAATCTGTGATGTGACCCACTATCATCACTCTTAATGATAACTTTTTTTTTGTTTTTCAGAATCACTAAACTCCTCTGGTGTTACTATGTGTTATAAGTTTTAAATGGAAATGAGGAGAGGAACAAAAACATTCCTTTCCCTGACATATCCCATCCCACTGTGAAAACTGAAAAAAGCAAACAGGAAACACTATACTAATGTTAGCTTGAGGTGGATTTCCCCCCTCGGGTAAAAAGCTCCCCTGTAATTCACTACCAGGCAGGGATTCCAGTGGAATTTAGAACAGACATATTTAAATGCAATAATTGAAAATCTAGAGTTTGACTTTTTATCTCTGCGGTACACTATGCACTGTGACCTGAAATGTAAAAGCATGCTGAGAGGGAGAATTTACAAACAACTTTTCTTCTGAGGGGAAAAAAAAGGAAAAAAAAAGTGCAAATTCTGGTGGGATCTTAAATGTAACATATAATTCCCAAAGGTGGTTTTGGGCTGTTCTTCACATAGTTCACCTCAGCTCATTAGTGAGCATTGCAGTATTGTATTTTTGTTCCTGGGGAAATGAGGAAGCAATGTGGGGTAACGGGGGCAGTCTTGTCCTCGCCTAAGACAAGATGGGCAGCTCAGGTCCACAACTCAACAGCTATATGACTTAAGAAGTTAACGGTAACCTCTTATTCTTTGCTGGTCTCATGTGCAAAAGGGAGATTTTAATTGTCACTACAACATCCAAGTATTGTTTGGAAAATTAAATCATGTATATTTAATTTATAAATGTATATCAAATTAATATACATTAGATTATATTTAAAATCAATATTTTGTATACATGTACCTCAAGCTCTAAAGAGAGACTGACACATAATAAATGTTCCAGAGATGTTCACAATTACTATTATCTTCTGACCTTAAAGTAACAGATGGTTCGGGTCTACAAATAAGAACCCCAGGAAGTTATTCATTTATTAATGAATTTTAACTTTTGGAGAGAATGACAATGTGTCTTTAGATTCCCAGACTTTTATAAAGATAGCATTTTGGGTATAATAAACACAGTTAAGAGTGATTTAAATGCAACTATTTTATTTTTTAATTAAAAATCACTCACGGGTTATATCGACTGCAAACAGGGGAAAGAAAGAACGCTTTCCAGACAGCAGCCTGGAGGCTATTGCTGAGTGGGTGTCCGTGATCCCAGGCTGCACACTAACTCCCTGACTGCTTTGTGTCAAAGCAAGAGAGTAATTGACATGCTAGTAAACACAGGCTGAAAAATGACCTTGATTTTCACTTTGTCCCTGACTCAGCAGGATAGTTGATTCAACTATTCTTTACCTGGTTGAATAAAAGCCATAAAACACTGTTTAAAAACAAAACCAACAATATCCTCATGGGTATAGGTGGAACAATTACCTCATGTGTGTTTATTACTCCCTTTGTGTTCTAATTTCATGTACTGATATCAACAAATACGATTGCAACTCCTCAGAGGTTGTTTACCTCTATTCCATATAAAATGCTACAAATGTGTCTTTTTTTTAAAAAAAAGAACATAAGCTCAAAAGTTATTATTACAATATACACTATTCCATTCAAACCAAGACCCCAACATTCTATGACCTGATATTTTAGTCTTAAAATAAATGTTTTTTAAATATATTTTTATTTATTTCAGAGAGGAAGGAAAAGGGAGAGAAAGAGAAAAAAAACACACATCAATGATGAGAGAGAATCATTGATTTGGCTGCCTCCTGCATACCCCCTACTCGGGGTAAAACCCACTACCCAGGCAGGTGCCTTTGACTGTAATTGAACCTGGGACCCTTCAGTCTACAGGCCAATGCTCTATCCACTTCGCCAAACCAGCTAGGGCAAAATAAATGTTTGTTTGTTTTTGTCTGTGTACTTAATTTAATAATTTAACCATTTGTCTTACTTATTCTATCACCAAAACTTAATATCTGATGACAATTTTCTTATTTTATATGACATGAAAAAGAACCCTTATAGGTAACATTATAATGAGATTTTTGTAGAGTGAGTGGTTAAGGGCAATCAGGCAGGCAGGCAAACGCCGTTAGTGGTGATCAGGCAGACAGGAGAGTAGTTAGGGATGATCAGGCAAGCAATTAGGGGCGATCAGGCGGGCAGGTGACCAGTTAGGGGCATCAGGCAAGCAGGCAGAGTGATTAGGGACCATCAGGCAGACAGGCAGAGGCAGTTAGGGATGATCAGGCAGGCAGGCAAGCAGTGAGGGATGATCAGGTAAGCAGTAGAGTGGTTAGGGGGGATCAGGCAGGCATGCAGATGGGTTAGCAGCAATCAGGCAGGCAGGCAGAGTGGTTAGGGGTGATGAGGTAGGCATACAGAGTAGTTAGGGGCAATCAGGCAAGCAGACAAGCAAGCGGTTAGGGGCCAGTGCTCCCGGATTGCGAGAGGGTGCAGGCCAGGCTGAGGGAATCCCCCCTCTGTGCACAAATTTTGTGTACTGGGCCTCGTGTAAGATATAAAGAATGTCAGTGTCAAGAACACTTTTCTAGCCCTGACTGGCTTGGCTCAGTGGATAGAGTGTTGGCCTGTGGACTGAAGGGTCCCAGGTTCAATTCTGGTCAAGGGCATGTACCTTGGTTGCGGGCACATCCCCCCTTCCCCCCAGTAGAGAGTGTGCAGGAGGCAGCTGATAGATGTTTCTAACTCTCTGTCCCTCTCCCTTCCTCTCTGTAAAAAAATCAATGAAATATATTTTTTTAAAAAGAACACTTTTCTAAGTGGCATAACAGACAGGAGGCCTATACTCTCATTTAAGCTATCCTTTTATCCCTCTTCAGTGGGAAATGGGACAGTCACCAATGGTCACTAAAACAGGACTTCCAACTTGTATATTTCTTCTTTCTTGTAAGACTCAGTAATGTTCATGGTAGATCTCATTCAAGCTATATCCAAATTTGGGGGCTTCCCTATAAATGTCCCTATAATTTGGTGGCAAGTAGAAGAGATGAGAATTAATATATTCTACATAACTGCAGTGGACCTAACAAGTTACTTATTCAGTTCTTAAAACCTTACTAAAATTTAGGTACTGTTTTCTCCATTATTGCAATAAGGAACTAGGCCTCATGGAGGTAAAGGTGATTAGGATATAGATCATGTCTAATGACCGAGCCTGCTTATTATGCAGGAGAGTGTATTCAGTGCTCACATAACACAAACAGACAAATAAAAACTGGTCATCACAATTCACAGAGTGATTTAAATGTTATTACACAGTCGTTACTTTCTTATTTTTATGATTTAACTGCCTAAGAAACAAGTGTGACATATTTAAGTATAAAGCAAGTATTTGTTAAAGAGGACAGTAGAGTTAGTATTTAAAAAAAATAATCTCTTTAGGTGAAACTAATAGATCCACCCTCACCTCTACCCTGTTGAGAATCTGATTTAGAGAGAAAAAGGTTAGAGGCATGGCTCTTTAAAAACACTGTCATCATCTAGTGACTCTGGAATTGGGCAAAAGGCAAGGTGCCTGAGCAAATTCAAGACTTCCCAGTTCTCTGAAAGCTGATAGCTACTTTGCATACTTTTTCCCAAGCCAAGGGAGCAATTGATGCCTTCAAGTATTGTCTGCTTGGGAACCAAACCACACACATACCAATTCCTCCTGTTGAGTATAATTGAACCTCATTGGATGGGCAAAGTGGGAAAACAGTTTATTAAACCTTCAGGGACTCATCTCCACAATTAACTTCAAAGATAACGGTACACAAAGAAAGGTAAAATTATGGCAAAAGAATTGGGTCAGCTCAAGGAGTTGGTTTTTGGAGCAGGTAAAACATTTAAGGAAGAAAAATAAAATCATAATTTAACCATATTTTTGACATAAATTTCTTACAACCATATTACAAAATGTTAGCTGTGATCATTTTAATTAGTGGTACAAAAGAGATACATATAGTTTTCTTTTTAGTAATTTACATATTTGCTTAAATAAAAAAGGAGATTAAATAGACCTGTTTTCTAGACTGTTTGTCCTTGTTAAATCATGTTCTGAATTTCCCAATTCTATATTTTGAAGTTTTTAGTAAGTTTAGTTACTTACTAAAAAGATGGGTTATATTAAAAGTACTTGTTTACCAGTGATTACAGTTTACAAGGATGATATTCTCTCCACAAGCATCTCTGAACAGGTGAATGTTTTATTGCAAATATAAATAAAATCAACTAAACCTTTCTGAGGATACTTAACCATATCTATTGCATTAAAAGTGAACTTAAGGAGAGATGGATGAATTCTAAAAAGAGATCACATGTCTTTTTTATCTCTCTTCTGATAGCCTATCTAAGTGATCAAATATTTCAGCAATCATTTTACAACTGAAGAAGTATTTTTTTACATAAGAAGACACTGCCACCTCCAACTATTTCTAATTGGTTGTTAATAGATGCATCTAATTTGTCTTTCAAGTGCACCATCAGTGTCAGATGAAATATACTACCTACTTATTTTTCAAAAATGAGTCTCACCTCATTTTATATGACATAAAGCAATGCATATAGTTTCACATTTGCACTATTGTTAGCTTATAATTTCCTGTTTGTGTAGTATTATCCCAAATAGCTCTGGTAAATAATATAATAACAGATGTGCTTAAGGTACACACACAAAAACATAAATTAGTTCACTACATTGAAAGTGATAGAAATAATTGTTAATGGGTAGATATTGTAGTCACAATTTTGAAATAGAGAATTTTGGCAAGGGATAACATCATCCTATATAATAAAGAGGTAATATGCAAATTGACCATCATGCCATCACACAAGATGGCCGCCCCATGTGGTCACAAGATGGTCACCACAAGATGGCCGGCAGGGAAGGGCAGTTGCAGGCAATCAGGCCAGCAGGGGAGGGCAGTTGGGGCAATCAGATTGTTAGGGGAGGGCAGTTGGGGGTAATTGGGCTGACAGGGAGCAGTTAGGCATCAATCAGGCTGACAGGGGAGTGATTAGGGGGTGTTCAGGCTGGCAAACAGAAGTGGTTAGGGGCAATCAGGCAGGTAGGCAGGCAAATGGGTGGGAGCCAGCAGTCCTGGATTGTGAGAGAGATGTCTGACTGCCGGTTTAGGCCTGATCCCTATGGGATCACCTAAACCAACAGTGGGACATCCCCCAAGCAGTCCCAGATTGGAGAGGGTGCAGGCTGGGCTGAGCGACACACCCCGCCAGTGCACAAATTTTGTGTACCAGGCCTCTAGTAATATACACTAAAA
This sequence comes from Murina feae, assembly GCA_004026665.1. Lineage (NCBI taxonomy): Eukaryota > Metazoa > Chordata > Mammalia > Chiroptera > Vespertilionidae > Murina > Murina feae. The sequence continues at coordinate 17,402 of PVJC01009468.1, read as the reverse complement.
TATTATCAAGGAGAGATTTGAATAACCATTGTTTGCATATGTCTTGTCTGTGGTTTCTATTACTTCTATCATCTTAATTCTTCTGTAGTTAAGAATTTTAAGTATGTTTCTTAACCACTATAAAGAATTACATTGATGCCATTCTGTGTTATTTGTCTCTTTTTCTTGCTAATTATAAAATTGAAATGTTGTTTTGGCTAATTCAAATTAAATTAAAACTTATTTAGAACAGATGAGCAAAACTCAATGAAATTTTCCCTATTCTTCTGATGTATGCCTCTATTTACGTGATGCCAAAAATCTAGAAAATAACCCAAAGTGTATTATTATTATTACTATTTACAAACAATTTAGCACTGTTATGAAAGAAGCTTCATTCAATGTTTTTGTCTATAGAATGAATAATACAATTGTGGCTCTGAAAATTATTTGTTCTTTTCTGAGTTCTTCAAATGAAACCTCTAGCTAAATACATGAGTTTCATTTAAAAGCTCGTTTGCTCAAGTACCTGATTTAGTTTGGCTCAACACTCCTTGTCAATATGCTAAATTTTGAGCATTCTGCTTTGTTTTTGCCACAGAATTTTGGTATAGATATAGCTTTCTGAACTTACATGTAAGGAATTCCACAGATGACAAAAATCATAAAGGCCTCTAACTTGTACATGATTGTCCACAATTATATATGTCACCAGCTTGTACATATTTTTTCCAACTAAGTAAGTTAAAGGTCAATTTCTAAATTCCTATGTTTGATTTAACTTTCAGAGTTCTTTGCCGGTGCATTGTTGGAAACCCTTCTTAATCCCCAGATGCCTTTTTTATATATCTACATATAACTATTTTAATTGCAGCCAAGCCAGTCAACCTATGAAAATACATTCTATCTAGAGCCCACATTTCCCCTGAGGCTCTTATACAAAATTGTGGATAGATTATGTTAGGGAATCATCTGTGAAACAAATGCAGGTACTATTGCTTGGCATCCAAGCACTACAACTAGATATTGATCCCCAAATGATCACCAATACTATATTTTAATGACATCTTTACCTGATGAGTTAAAAATAAAATTTATCAGGAGATGAAGATAATAGAGTTCAGAATCCAAACTCACTAGTAGAGGTGTATTATTCTATAGCTTTGAGATGCAAACAAGTGTGTTAACTACAATGAGAGAGCATCTTTGATGGGAACAATAAAAAATATATAAACATATCAGATAAGCTATCAATTCTTCTTTCTGATTGCAATTTTTCTTAGAGTATCCTTTCTTTCTGCTTTAAACTGGACTCTCTAAGCCTAGAAATTTCCTTAACTGCTTCCAAGGGTTAGATGGCCTATTTATTGGGTTCAATTTCTTCCTCCCATTTGCTTTAAGTAATTATAAAAGAAAAAAAAACATTAAAAGATGGTTACCCAGGAACAAACAATGAAAGTGTGGGATAAACCAATACTCAGATCAATCCATCTGTTCAACTGCCAAGTATAAACTAAACAGAAAATAAAAGTATCTTCTCTCAGTTATTTGAAAGGATATGATATAGTTGTCTCTGTCCTTACATAAAACTAGTTCTTCCACCTGTGTACTAGGTCCCATCCTCTCTTGCAAATACACCCTCCCTTGATTCCATACCTCCTTCAGCAGTTCATATCCCCTTTACATGTTGCTGAACCCCTCTGTAGCAAAACTCCAATTTGAACTATCTTGTTAGTCCTACCAGCACACGAAAACCACTCTTATTTGACATCCATATTGTCAAATATAAAGATGATTTGTCTATTTCCTTCATCTTTTTCTTTTTTTTTACTTTGTATCTCTTCTGAGCCTTTATTGTCCTTATCATTTGAGTGATGTGCCAAGAGAGCGAGGAGATAACCAGGTATCGTCAATCCTCCTTGAGTAATTAGATGTTACTTTTCTAATTTTAAATATACCCAAGCATCTTCTGCTCTAAAGTAAAGCAAACCAAGATGAAAACATAAAACCTTACAGGACATTATACCCTCTCATAATACTGCCAATTTCTCTCCTTTTTTTAGAACAATGGTTTTCAACTGGCAACAGTTTTGTTATTTAGTTTTGTCTGGAAACACTTTTGTGTCATAACTGATGATGCTATTGGAATTTGGTGAGTAGAAACCAGGGATATCCTAGAATGCATAGAATAGCTGATCACATAGTGCTGATGTTGAGAAATATTGCTTTAGAGCCATTCTTCTTAAAGAGGAGGATTCATTTCACCTCTCTGCTTTCAGCTCTCAAACCAGATTTTCCCTTCCTCTCTGCCCTTTTCCGGCTAATTTGGCCTTGCTAGTAAGGTCTTGCTAGTAGGAAGGTTGGAACGGGTAGAGCATTTCTGGCTCTACCAGCTGGTGCTAAAAATATATGAATGTCATTTTAAAAAATCAAGTGGATTGACTGTCTCCATACCCTATCATATCACAGTCATAAGGATCTCACAGTCTGAAAGGCACCAAGGCAAAATGTGCAGGATTGGCTTTCCCACTTTATGAAGACCTACTTCCCTAACCAGGAGACATTTAAGTTGTGAAAGTTCATTTTCATATAATTTCACCTGGAGAAATCACAAAGGTAAAGTCTCCAGTGGAAGGGGAAATGAGTAGTCTGACAGGGTTCTCCTACACTGGGTGAGGGGTGGGAGGACATTCTGGTGAAGACACATTGGGCACAGATGAGTAATAGAATTATCAGGGTGATCAATTTGTAAGGTATATAAATGTCTTGTCTCTAAAATTCCTTTCATATATGAGGGCTTGAAGACACCAACATGCTTATCTTACTTGTGCAGAGGATAGAGAAATGCCACAGGAAGGGGGGTGGGGTGGGGGATGGTCCAGGCAGATGGAAACATTTCTGGCCTGAGCAATTAAAACAGCCATAAACCAAGGACAGAGCTAGGAGATCCAAAGCAACTCCAACCAGTAAGATAAAGGGGATAAAATAAGGGGGACACCACGTGGGCTTTGAGCTTTGAAACTAATACTATGTAGTAGAGTGACCAGTGAGGAAAGCAAGGGGGTCCTACATTTAGAAAGGGTCCAATTAGAAAAGGTCATGTTCAGACAAAGAACTGCAGCATTTAATAACCCAGAGACAAAGAGACATCAGATTTTCAGATTTCAGATTTTTGCAGATTTATAATTTTGGACTCAGATTTTTCCTATGAGAGAGAGAAAGAGAGAGAGCAGATTTTTCCCATTTGGGACGCATCCTGACGGGGTCTCTTTTGGGGACACTCCTGCCCAGATGGAGTTTGTATATGCTTCCAATAAACTTCCATATTTTTATTAAAGAAATCTGTTAGTCTCACAGTTTATTTTTCAAACTTCGTGAGAACAAGGCTCCACGAGAAGTAAAGTCTGCACCCTGAACCCATGTTTCACTGTTAATAAGTCTATTTTACTGGATGGAAATGATAGAATTGTTTTTAAAAAATAATAACATTTAAATAAGTAATTATTAACAAGTGGAAAGGTACATAATAAAACACAGCCAGAGATTTTAAACGATACTGTAGAGAGATTTATTCCTAATGAGACCAAATGTTCAATATAATAATATGTTTTATTATTATACTAGAGGCCCAGTGCACAAAATTCATACATGGGTGTGGTCCCTTGGGGTGGCCTGCAGAGATCAGGTCCTAGCTTGTATCTGCCTTGGCCTTGCACCATCTGCTCATCTGCTCCACCATTCCACCATGGTCCTAACCCATTAGGGCTGGCAGCGCCTCCACTGCTGCCCGCTGCACCCGCCATGTTCCTCACCGCCCCCTGGTGGTCAGCACACGTCATAGTGAGTGGTTGAACTCCTGGTCGGTCAAACTCCTGGTCAATGACAGCCTGAGGGGACAATTTGCATATTAGGCTTTTATTATATAGGATTTTAGGTTTGTTTGTTTTGTTTTGTTTTTTAACATCCTTCCAATTTCCATTCTCCTGTCAGGTGGTTTCCATTTAGTCTGTTTATTGCAGGTTCCTAATCCATAGTTTCAAATGTAAGTAATTTTCAATGAAGCCACTTCAGAGGTTTCTTTTTGAGAGTTTTAGAGCTATCATCATTACTTAACTCAGTATTGTTCTTTGAGAAATTCTAATCATCACCAAACATTATCAAATTTCAAATAGCACTGCCCAAACATTAGTGGAGTGCTTTCTACACATTCATTTGTCCTTAATAATTTTGGCCAACCCAGAGTTTATGGGGCTGTGATTTGACTTTGCCAAAATGGCTCACTGATGGTCTAGACATCTCCTATTTATCTTCTGTTGTTTTACAAATACTCAAGTACTTTTTCATTAAATTCAATAAGATGAAAGTGTCCGTGCTTAAGTTAACATTTTATATTCTGAACTGTTAGCTCTTTCCAAATGCATGGGGTAATTTTGGTTAGCATCAGCCTTCAGAGACCCCTGTAATTCCTGTGCAAAGTTTCTGGCAGTGCTTGACTTTTCCTCCATAAAAACAATTTCAGATGAGCATTTCCATTGCTTAGTCCTTATCAAAGCAGAAGGGTAGAATTCATCTCAGATATGTCTCTAATATGGTCAAAATAGTCTGCCTTGTTAAAAGTCAATTACAGCGGCCCTAGAGGTACTCTCATCCTTGTGAGGACACGTGGGGCCCAAATAATGAAATTTTTATGTTTAGTCTCTTCTCATGACTGGTTATATAATCCACTATAAATTAATTGAACCAAGTCCCTAAATCTGAGCCAGCTCTGTCTCTTTTGTGGTCTCATGGAGCAGAAAAGTAAAATATGATTCAAACTTTAAAAACTGTTCCCTTCTGCCTACTCTGAAAGATCACTCTATCAATACTCTCTCTCACTTTAAAACATTTTCCTCTCTATTGCCCGTTTTTGTTCAAGTTGCCCATGCCATTTTAAAACAATCCTCCCTCAGCCGCATCTCACATCCAGATATTTTTTCTTGACACCTCTCAACTCAGACAAGCTTCTACTATATCCTTTCTAGTGCATTCTTCTCATCAGAGTTTGGTTTCCTTTTTCCTCTGATTAAATAATAACTCACATACTCTGAAATGGTAAGTATGAGTTTTTATAAATGCATACAATTGTGTAATCCACGCACTATCCCACTAACTGATTATACAATTCCATTTCCAGGAAGTTCCCTTGTATTTCTTTCCAGTCGCTCCCTCGCCACCCAAGAAGCAAACAGTTTTATTTCTAGCACCATCATTTGTTTTGCCTGTTGTAAAATTTCACATAAATGGAGTCACACAATAGCTATTCTTTGTGTCTGGCTATTTTCACTCGGAATAATGTTTTGAGATTTTGCCAACTGGGTATCATTACTTTGTTCCTTTTTATGACCAAGCACTGTTCTGTTGTATAAGTATACCACAGTTTGTCCATTCTTCAGTTGAAAGACACCTGTTTTCAGTTTTAGCGATTATGAATAAAACTGTTATGCACATTTGTGATCATGATTTTTTTGTAAAAATGTTTTTGTTTTGTTGGATAAATACCCAGGATTGATACTACTGGGTCACAGGTTCGAAGTGTATGTTGAACTTTCTAAAAAAACTTCTTAATATGCTTTACATTAATGTTCACAACTTTACATTTCACAAATTTTCCCCATTGAAACATATTTGACTACATATTTGTAAAAACAGAAAAACACTCTCCAGGACATCTTCAAATGGCATTGCCTAAACTGCTGTGTGGGATAAGACTACTAATGATCTCCAGTTGTCACATTTCATGGATCATTGAAAGAGCCCAGCCTTTAACTCCATGGGTTATTATGCAGTCTATCACTCATCCCTTAAAGTTCTCTCCTTGCTGGACTTTTGGGACACTTGTTCGTTCCATCTTCAACCTCTCCAAATTTTTTCACATCCTTTATATATTCCTTTTGAAGCTTGAATGATATGAACTTGTCATTAGTGTCTCTCTCTCTCTCTCTCTCTCTCTCTCTCTCTCTCTCTCTCTCTCTTTCTCTCATCAGCTCCTTAGAAAATCTCAAGCACAACCCTGGCTGTCATTGCTATCTGTATGCACGATTGCCATACTCAAATCGGACTCTTTGCTGTTTTTGAGCTCCAGGGTTATGCTATTTTCATTATCAGCTGGTTATTTTCACATGAGTATAACATGTTTGTTTCATGAAGGGCATCATTCTTATGTTAATATCTGCGCCTTAGCCATCAATAGATTTTTATCTCTAATATATGGAATATAAACATCAAAAGACAGCCAAAAGGCTCGTTTTTTGAGACATGTGGATGCATTGTTAGTGACTCTAATGGTGCAAAAGGCTGCTTTGTTTGTCTTTGATTTGTAATTTCTATGTAACTAAAAGGATGCCACTCAAAATTTCTGATCATTTATGCACCAGTCAAAGAAAACTTGTAATTCAATCGAATCTGAAAAAGATAATGAGCAAGGTGGACAAGAATTGAAGGTAAGAGCAGTAATTGGCAAAACTGATATTTTAGGGAAACAATCCATCCATGTTCTTAACTTCTTCCTCTGAGACAGACTCCTATATTTTTTTGGATGGAGATGGGGATGAGGCCATTTCTCAGTTAAGAAACAGAACGAAGAAGTGAAGCATCAAAGTAAGCTTTTAGAAAGAAAGATGCAAAGCAGCTTGTTGGTGTGTGAGATTGTGTGTGTGTGTGTGTGTGTGTGTGTGTGTGTGTGTGTGTGTGTAGGCTTGAAATCTTATAGATTTTTTCCAGTGATGATCCAATGAATGGATACACTTGCTCAAGCTCGAATTTGTTTTTGAGTTATTCCTATTTTCTCATCCAATTGGTCAATTTTGTATGACACTTCTAAGTTAATTTTAACTATAAAATATCTGTTGAATCTATTTTATACACATTGGTCTGACTCCTAAATTCTTACATTTTATATAGATGTAATTTTTTGCCTATAATATTAAAATACATTCATTACTCTACATCCATGAATCCAGATCTCTTGTCTGCAGAGTAACCATATTGTTTACAGGATAAACTCTTTTTAATATAATTCTTACTATGTTTGTACTCTATAAACCCATCTTTGGCCAATCATTACCAGAAAGTTTCATAGAGTATCTCATATTCGGAGGTGGATTCATTAGGCTTGTTTTGATAGTGACTAATATCCTTGTGCTCTCTCTGTTTACTCACCATACACTCGCGGCTTCTCTCACTCTCCCACTACCATCTACGTTAGCCATAACTGAAGTACTTTATGTTCCTCAGATACAACATACCCTTTTCCCATCACCATGCCCATGTTGCTATCTCTGCCTAACATCACTTTCTCCTCCCTGTCTCCTTTGCATCCATATATTCAGCTTTAATCATTCAAATCCAACATGAGTAATTATGTGCAGACTTTATTGTGACTGGCACTGCAATTCTGAATGTATGATATAAAAACAGAAATGTTTTTACCATAGTCCTGGTATCTCTTTACTGAGAATATAATCACATTTAGATAAAACTTAAGAGACTTTAAAGTCTATTCTTCATAATTACAACTATTGAGGTAAGTAAATTAAATTACATCTATGAGGCATTTACTTGTGTATGTATAAATGGAAAATGTTTTTTTTAAATGCCCATTTCCCTAAAGCATGAAGATAATTTCAATGTGAGAGAGGACTTCTCTAGGATTCTAATCAATTTTAAATGTAGTCATTTCAAAACTTCAGCTTTGTCTTATGGTTTTAGGGTGTAGCCATTAAGGAGAGTCTCTCTTCCTAAAAGAGCCATTGTCATTTTTATAGATATAGATGGACAGTGAAATACACATTCATTGTTTGAATGATGGAGAGGGGTTCAAATGGGGAGCATAAGCTCAGTCAAATAGTCATCCACTGTGCAGATCCATCCACTGCTACCACATGGAGCATGTTGACATATACCTCCTAAGGCGAAGGATAAGTTATTGCATCTGGCTCTTCATCCAACCCAAATAGTGGCACAATGCCTGTGGGGGCCTCCTTGGATTTGGGAGGCAATATACTCCTTATCTGTGTGTATTACTCTGGAACATTCACCAGTGAGCTGAAAAGCTGCTACTTTTGAGTAGGGCCCAGAAAAGAAGGCTCGGAACAAGTCAAACTGCTGTGCAAGCTTCTTTGCCATTGGGCCATATGATCAGCAGATCCAACAGTGTCTGAAATGTCCATGGCAGAGCGGGTGTTGTTTGAAGCCTTGGGCAGGCCCCTTTAGGTGACTTGCAAAAAAGGCCCTTAGGATTGTGGGATAATGCCCTACAATCCTCTACAAGTAACTACTCTCTCTGCATTTGAGAAACAACTCTGGTCCTGCTACTGAGCCTTAGCAGATACTGAATGCTTAACCATGGGTTATTAGGTCACCATGTAACCTGAACTGCCCATCATGAACTGGCCTTTATCTGACCTACCGAGCTACAAAGCTGGGCACAGCAACACTCCATCATCAAATGTTAGTGTTATATACATGACCAGGTCTCAGCAGGCCCTGAAGGTACAAGAAAGTTACATGAAATGTTCCAAATATCCTGGTCACCGTTGTTGTTACACCACCTTCTCTCTTCCAGCGTGTGCCTGTGCCTACCATCGGGTGACAGAGGAAGACTCAGTAAAGTTGATTGGCATCCCAATGTGAATGGGCCTCACACAATCCACTGGAGACCTGAATAAAACAGAAAAAATTCATTCTCTCTACTTGATGCTGTCAGAGCTGGGACTTGGAGTTTCTCCTCTACTCAGACTAAAACTTACATCAATTTTCCTCATTCTCAGGCCTTAGGCCTTGGGACTTGGCTTGGCCCACACTAATGGCTCTCCCGAGTCTCCAGCTTGCAGATGGCGGATCATGGCACTTCTCAGTTACTATAATGCTATAAGCTACTCTATATACATGTATGTAAATGAATGCTTCAGTCTCTATAATCACATGAGGCAATTACACACACACATACATACACACACACACAAACACTGTGCCATGCTTTCCTTCCCCATTTTCTAAAATCTGTTTGGGCAAACTATCTCTTAAAGGGAAAACTAATCCTTGATTTAAATATGGATTTCTGTTGTCTTTGAGGTTATATACTCATTCACACATATAATATATATATAATAATTTTGATATATATAATTTATATGAGATCATAATCAAGGTTAGGTAATAAAATAGAAAAATAACCATGAATTTGAACCATTATGATATCTTATCCTATATAATAAAAAGGCTAATACGCAAATAGACCAAACAGTGTAATGACCAGTTGCTACACATGCACTGACCACCAGGAGGCAGATGCTCAATGTAGGAACCACCCCTTGGTGGTCAGTGCACTAGTCAGAGCCGGACTCACAACTAGCAAGCGCAGTGGCAGTGGCAGTGGCAGGAGCCTCTCCTACTCCGCAGCAATGCTAAGAATGTCAGTCGGACATCCCCCAAGGGCTCCTGGACTGTGAGAGGGGGCGGGCTGGGCTGAGGGACTCCCCCCACCCCTGAGTGCAGGAATTTTGTGCACCAGGCCTCTAGCCAACTGTCATGAAGCCATCACCACTTTCAAAGCCTTGAAACTACACAAATTTTAACTCTTTACTTCTGGCATTTGTTGGCAAAATTAGTAAGAATGTGAGAAATTTTAATAAGTTAGATACATTTTCTGTACAAAAAGAGTAATGATAGCTGCCAGTACATTTACTTCAGATTTCCCCAAGACCAGTTTTACAAGAAGTGATAGCTAGAACAATCCAGCTCAAAGAACTACAGAGCATAACGTTTCCCTTTAGCAACATTATCTTTATCCCTAAGGGAAACCTTTATCAAATAAAGCAGGATGTACCCCCTCATTCCAAGAGCAAAAAAAAAAAAAAAAAAAGAGTATTCATATTAAATCAATGAAAGTGGCATTTTTCTCCTTTTTACTGCTTGAGGGTAGATGAAAATAACACTTTGGCATTTCTCTCCTCTGTGCCTGCTTATTGCTGTCACTCTGTCAATTTCGTAGTACAGAAAGATTAATGGAAAATAAATTGGTAAAATGCAACCAAGATATATATATATATAAGGAAACAAAGGTAAAAATTGGTACCAGTTAAGGTTTTCAATGTACCCAGAAAACATGAGAGAAAACTGGAGTTAGGAAGAGAACATCGCCCATTTTTATTTTTTTCATTTAAACTATTGGTACCCCAGAATTTTTTTTTTAATTGAAGAAAAAATAAATTTTAAATTAAAAGGCATTGCTTTGCAAATATTGGTTTTTTTTTTAACTTGTTTTTACGGAATAACAGACATATAGCACCAAAAATAAATGGAATTAGTCATTCAGTTACTATGCACCCTTCATTCAACCATCCAGCCATCACTACTAGCTCAATAAATTATAGATTTCATTTTCAATTTAAAGTTTAACTGAAATATGAGAGGCATTTTTTAGAACTTCAAAATTATTTAAAGGAACCTATACTAAGAATGCAAGGTTGCAACCACATTTTCACTAGGCAATGTTCGGCAGGTCCTGTCCCTTTGGTAAGGTTTCGTTGACATTTCAAAGTGTATTATAGTATACTAGCATAGGAATAAGCTCTGATATTTTAAATGAGGCCTGCCAAAGCTTACTAAGCCCAGTCAAATTTCTAATTAGATGTCTAGTTTATTTTACAGAGAAAGACAATGTCAATGATGGGGATAATTTCAAAGATAAATTTATGAGTGATTGAGATCTAAAAGTAAGTTGATTATCCAGATATCTTTTCTGATTTAATGATTACTCTAAATTTAATATGAAGTAGTGCTGGCATTTGGTTGTTTTTTTGTTTGTTTGTTTTTCATGTAACCTCCTACACTTTATGATCCTGAACATAAACATTGCTGTAATAATTGACAAGTGACATTTGTACCTGTCCACTTGACAGATATTTGAAAAATATAGTGAAGAAAAGGTGGGTTTGTGTGTGTTCATGTGTGTGTGTGTGTGTGTGTGTTTTTCTTTCGGTTTATTTGTTACTAGAGGCCTGGTGCAATAAATTCATGCACCTGTGGGTGGGGAAGGTCCTTCAGCCTGGCCGGCACCCTCCTGCAGTCCAAGAGCTTAAGCCGTCCGTCAGACATCCTTAGCACTGCCGCAGAAGCAGGAGAGGCTCCCGCCACTGCTGCTGCACTCACCAGCCATGAGCCCGGCTTCTGGCTGAGCAGCGCTTCTCCTATGGGAGCACACTAACCACCAGAGGGCAGCTCCTGCATTGAGCATCTGCACCCTGGTGGTCAGTTCACGTCATAGCCAGCAGTCGTTCCACCGTTTGGTCGATTTGCATATGAGCCTTTTATTATATAGGGTAAGTAAGATTTTGGAGTTGAAAGGGATCTTGTAGTTGATTTATTTCCCTCACTAATTTTTCTAGATGATCAAAAGCCTCTAAAAAGAGCTTCAGATTCTATATGTCACTGATCACTTTATAACAGAACCAAGGCTACACAGCACTTTAGAAAATACATTCTGAGTTTTCTGTGATAAATTCCATCCTTTGCAAATAAAAGTAAGGCAGAATTTTTAAGTATTTTCCCTTTTATCCCCTTAATTCTGGTTTGTGTTTATATTTAAGGTTAATTTGCCCATTCATTTGTTTTGTTCATTTGGCTGTTTATATTTTCTTGGAGGTTTAGTTTGGTTTTCTCATGAAGTCATTATAGATGTGGCACAACTAGAAATCTATCCTAAGAAGTGCTTTTGACAAATCGAATTCAGTTGGGAAAATTAGTAAATACGTTAATAGAAAAATCACCTAATTGGTGGGTTAGGGAAACAGTTTCCAGGTTTACATGGCTACTATCCAACCACGTGACTTGTGCATGTAGCTTTTCCCAACTAAATGAAAATACTATAATAGAATATCTGTAAGTTTGTTCTCTCCAGCTCACAGTTCTATGAGTCTATGAAAATAGACACACACATGAGTCACTGCCCTTGAAAACACATTTTATAAAACAAGACTTAACTACCCCTCTAAAAGATTAATTCTAGGTGTTTTCTAATCACCTAAGTAAAGAATAAAGTCAAAAAATGGTTTAATATTAGTAAAAGTTTGGAGTAAGTTTGGAGTAAGAGAAGAAAATTTTTAACCATAGTATCTAATTTATTTGGATCCACATTTATAGGTTACTCTTAAAGCTTTGTCAAGCATGAGAATTTTGATACTATGTTTTAATTCACTGTGTACGGAAAGGGCCCATATAAACATACACATGTTGCTATTTTACTTCGCCAAGCTAAGGCACAAAAGCCAGAAATTTTAATTTAAAATGTGAATGTATTTTCCATAGAAACATTGGAAGCTGGAAAATCAGATTTGAAATGAGTATTAAGTATCTAGGTAATTGTGGTTTATTTTTAAATTTTATAGAGGGAACAAGAGAGAGGGAGAAATATGGATGTGAGAGAGATATATCTATTGGTTGCCACACATGCATGCACCAACCAGGGGTCTAGCCCACAAGCTAAGTATGTGCCATGATTGGAATAGAACCCGTGATTATCCGGTGCACAGAACTCCATTCCAACCAACTGAGCCACATCAGCCAAGGTGTGATTATTTTTAATGCTGTTCAAAACTGAATGTCAAAATTATTTAACCAATTCTTCCTATGAAGAAAGAAGAGAGAAAAAGAATAAAATTATGTACAAGAAAAGGAGAGACTTAAAATTCCCAGCATAGCTTTTCAGTACTCAATCTTTGCTTTCTAAATGGAAAAATGCACTTTTTAATTTCCTAAAGAAAAAATATGCAAAGACTTAAAATACTAATAGTGAAGTAATTACATAAATGAGATATTCCTGTTTCAAAATCCTACTTAATTTTATGACACAATGGTCAATCTTTCTCTGAATGTACAGCAGAAAAAACACATAGGTTCAGGTAGAATAATGATAGTATTAAATAATTTATGATGGAAAAGGATTGAACAAATATTTTAAATATTCAACACCATAATAAAACTATGCACCATTCAACTAATTTTTTCAGATCTCTCTTCTTGGCTCTTCAACTCTTTTGTGAAAGTATAAATTTCTGCTTTAAGGAAGAATAGTTACTTAAGTGATATATAATAAATGCCATATATATGAAATATCTGCCAAGAAAATAAGCAAAAACTTACAAATAAACTTGTTTATCTTAACTTTAAAAATTTATTATTTTTCAAAATAGATATTTAATATGTATGGTTAGAATAATGTTTTCAGAATTTTCCACATAATTTTATATCATGGATTTAACATAAAAAAAGAAACAGTATTGTCTGTAGTTTAGATTACTACCTAAGAAAAAAGAATAAAGCATGATTTTATTTTAGTACTGTGAAAATTAGTTCAATTTTTTATCATTAAAATTTTATTTTGCTCTTTAAGAAATTAATTATGACCTTACATTCTGCTTGCTTTTTAAAAAACTGGCTATATAGCCTTTAAAATTGCATTTTATTGTTCATCATCAGTCACAGTCTAGTTACTATTTCTTCATTAAAAAATTATTCCCAAACTTAATAATTTAAAATGATAATTTTATGTTCCTGGTGTCTGTGGGTCTCCAGGATGTCTAGGTCCTCAGCAGGAAAGACCCAAAGGCTGGGGGTGACTCAACTAGAATAACCTGAAAGCTCATTCATTCACATATGTGGCACCTAGAAAGGGATGAAATTAAAACTAGGCCTTCCGACAAAAGCACCTTTGTGTGGCTTCTCCATTTGGCCTGGCTTTCCCACAGCATGATGTCCTCTGGGTAGTCAGACTTCGTGCATGGTGGGTCGAGTATGTCAACACATACAGACAGAAAGAGAGAGAGAGACATGGATGTGAGAGAGACACATCCGCTGATTGCCTCCTATACGCAGGGGCTGGGGATCGAGCGTGCAACCCAGGCACCTGCCCTTAACCAGGAATCAAACCCATGACCCTTCAGGTCACGGGTGACACTCTAACCACTGAGTATCACTAGCCAGGGCTTTAGGACAGGGCTGGAGAACTTTCTGCCCCAGGTCCATATAAGGCCCATGAAATCATTTGGTCTGGCCCTGCCAAGTTATTAGGAGTGAATTAATTAAATGTTTGGTCAAACATAACAGCTAATTTTTATGATGATAATTTTTATGGCCCGCAAATGATGTTATAAATATCCAAATGGCCCTTGACAGAAACAAGGTTCCCACCCCTGCTCTAGGGTTTTATTGCCACAATATTTTACACTAAAAATGAAAAAAAGAACAGATATCCAGGACATACTTATGTGAGTTATTCATCTTTTGGATCATCAAAATGAACGTTTACATATTAATCACTCTGTGAAGGCTCTGAGTAAAGAATAATTTTAATTTTTTAAATTATGAATTTCTAAAATCTATTTTAGACAAAAATCTATGAAATAATTTAGGAAATGCTGTAACATCTGATTGCATTTGAGAAAATGCTTTTCATCATATCTACACTTAACCACTTATGCCTTTAATCATATCTCCACCTAATCACTCACAAAATGCTCTGCTGAAAAGTTATTTCAAATATTATCTAACAGAACATTTTGATATTTTAGAATTTTTGGTTTATTTTTGTACTTCTTTTGTTAATTGAGAACAAACTGGGTTTAGCTCATTCTTGACCACCCAAGTTATAAAATCACATCATAAATAGCTGCTTAAATTCTTAAAACAAACAAAAATCCCTACTCTCTGTTCTGAACAGTTCAACCCCCCAAATTACTGGATCTCTCAGGTTTCTTCCAGTGTCATTATTATTGTATGAGGAAATTTTAGAATGATATTGCATTTTGACATTTAAAATCAAAATATTATAAATTATACAATGTATTTTCAATTCAGTTTGTCCTCAGTGCTGGTTGGAACAGTGACAGAGATGCAGGAGTGGTTGTTCAAATCTTCAGTTATTTTCTGTTTAGAGGGAGGTCACTCACACAGGGTTTTTCAAGATAGCTGTCCTCTCACACTGAAGGCTGAGGTAGTGTAGGCCTACCAGAACTCAAGGGTATATTTTTAGAGGGTGGAGAAGAGGTTGAGCTTGGAAAAGAAAAGAGAAAAGAAGGAGACACGAAAAGAAAAGAAAGGCAATGCTTATGAAAGGATATGCAGTACCCTGAGCATAAGCATTATACTCTTAGAAGTTGCTACTGGTTCAGGGGTCCTCAAACTACAGCCCGCGGGCCACCGCCGAGGACATTTATCCGGCCCGCCGGGTGTTTTTGCCGCCTTGCTTTTTTACTTCAAAACAAGATATGTGCAGTGTGCATAGGAATTTGTTCATAGCTTGTTTGTGGGTTTTTTTTTTTAAACTATAGTCCGGCCCTCCAATGGTCTGAGGGACAGTGAACTGGCCCCCTGTTTAAAAAGTGTGAGGACCCCTGGCAGAGTTTATCTGTTCCTGTAAGTTTTGGTATAACTAACCTTCACCTGAACGAACTAAAGACACAACTGTTCACTATTCACCATTTCTCCATCTAAACTGGTTTCAGGGCCATTCATTTTACTGTATTAAACCAGTCAGCAGAAAAATCTGCAAATGAGAAGGGGCATAACTGTAAGGATTTTAGTGATCATGTAAACTGGTTATTCTCATGTTTTCTACTATACAAATATTGGTGTGTGTTTTTAAATGATTTAACCAAATACATAAATAATGAATGTGGATATTCTTCTCTTCACTTGAAATATAACTAAACTACTAGTTTAGTTCTCACCAACATTGTAATTTTAAAGTTTGCTAAGAGTTTTTTTACCACATGCAATATTTCTTCTAAGGCATTAAAATATAGCAAATATTTTAAGTTTAAGTCAAACTTTCTGTTTTGGGGATTTTGTTGATCCATTACCTTTATTGAACTTGGAATACTTGTAACTTTCACTGGGTACTAATTGTAGTCATATTTATTAAGTAGCTCTTTCCTTTTAAGATTCAACATGTTTCTTTTTTTTAGAGAAAAGGGAAGAAATAAGAGATCTTTTTTAAGTCATGTTAGAAATTAGGATGAGAAAGTTTGTGGCAAAGAACATCAAAGTAGTGTTAAGATTTTCTTGTTAGAAATTTATTAATGAAAATAAACTTTTTAAAAATATATTTTATTGATTTTTTACAGAGAGGAAGGGAGAGAGATAGTTAGAAACATTGATCAGCTGCCTCCTGCACACCTCCTATTGGGGATATGCCCGCACCAAGGTACCTGCCCTTGACCAGAATAGAAACTGGGACCCTTTAGTCCACAGGCCGATACTCTATCCACTGAGCCAAACCAGCTAGGGTGAAAATATGCTTTTTGACATTATCTAAGGAAATGTAAATTTTGTCTACTAATATCAACAGCTCTGAATGACAAAAAGACATTTTGCGAAAGCATCAAGGTTTTCTTTTTAAATATGGGTATTTTATGTAAACATGATCAATCACTACAAAATTCTAATAAGTTAACTTTATAATATGGTAAAGCATCAGGAAATATTGTAATATTCAAAGTTTGGAAGCATTTGCTCATTGCACAAGAGACTGTAACTAGATTTTGGCATTGTATAACATTGATAACATGAATATGCAGAATTTATAATGAGTTATCTTTTAAGTAGCATTTTATTTACATTTTTTTGGTGGTGCATTTATTTATTTTATTAAATATATTGGGATGACATTGATTCATGGGATCATATAGACTTCAAGTGTACATTTCTATGATACAAGATCTGTATATTATACTGAGTGCCCGCCACCCAAAGTCAAATCATCCTCTGTCACCATCCATAAATAGCATTTTAGAGTTTACAAGTATTTCCACCTTTATTTGATCCTTTCCAATGTATTTGGAGTAGCTATATGTGACAACCTGTTACATCAGGTGCTGCTAATGCCTTTTAACAAATGAAGAGAGTAAGGCAGAGGAAAGTTAAATCACATAGTACATGAAAATGTTGACATGGGTATCAACATGTCTCTTCAGATCCAATGATTCCTATAAGACATAAAGTACTAATGGCAATAAGCTATAATGGCATGCAGAGCCAGAAAGGAAAATATGACAGTAATAATAGCAATAGACATTAATAAAATTTGTATTCTATATTTTACACATTATATCTCATTTCATGCTAATCACAATGTTGTGAGGGGAAAAAACTTATCAGCAATAATCAGATGGCAATTTAAAATGGTAATGGAGAGAAACAAGATGGCGGCATAGGGTAGACACCGCATATGCAGCTGTGAACAACTATTTCAGAAAAACCGCGAAAAGAACACACGGACACCACTCGCACCCACAGGACGGCTGGCTGAGTGAAAATCCTACAACCAGAGAAGAGTCTGAGACTCAGAGCAGCAGCGGAAGCAAAGTACAGAGGTACGGAGGCGCGCG